>OLKM01002943.1:0-49043 GCA_900291075.1 Melanogrammus aeglefinus | reverse complement strand
CAGTAAGGGAACACATTTCGTGCATGCTGAAAGACGCGCCCATGCAATTAGCTTACCACCGACATTTGGGAGCTCCGACGTGTGCCCATGTCTTATGAGTTTTTAACGTCACAACTGGGTGGACAGAGAGACATCATTTACGCCCCCCGAAGTGCGGTGCTGCACGCCAACGAGTTCCGAGGGTCACAAACTGGCAAATTAATGCCGAAGCAATTGAGGGGATGCTAAGTACAATGGAAAATCCCTAAGGTCCAACATCATGTTGTTTGCGCGCAATGCTAAGCAACATGAAAGAAAGCTATGGAAGAGATGATGTACCCGAGTTTGGGATGCTTCGCCCACACCTCCAGCTGGTGGTGCATGAAGGTCTACTGTCACAGAGAAGCGTGAGTGACGCACTGGCGAATGGGAGGAAAATAGTCGGGCATTTTAAACACTCGCCCACTGGCGTACTAACACAGCCTAGAGGATCTTAAAAAAGATCTGCAAATGCCCGTCAAACGTCTGCACCAAGACGTAGCAACAAGGTGGAACAGTACTTAATTATATGGCAGAGAGTTAACTTGAGAGAAGCGGTCAATTTTAGCATATGGAGCTGACCCACGCCCTGCCAGGACCCTTATGCTACCAGTGGGCTTTACTGGGAAAGCTATCACTGTTCTGGCACCATTTGAATAACTAACGCAGACAGATGAGCTTCCTCCACCTCATCTTGGCAGCTGAAGTCATCCCTCGGTCCACAGTGCTGAAGCCGCCTGCTTGCTCGGGAGAACGAGGAGGACACTGGTATAAATAACCATGAAAAAAACCTTCTTGAGGCTGTCCAGAAAAGATTTAAGACCTCGAGAATGAGCCTTGTATGCAGTGCGCCACTCTTTTAGATCCAGCGATCAAAGACAGGTATGTTCGTCTTAATATTTTTTCATAAATGTCTATATTATAAACACGTTTGAATGGTGTTTGGGCTACTACATATTGCCATTAAATTATTTATTACTATTGCATTAATGTTACTATTAATGCTATTAAGGAGGAGGTTGTTTATTTGCTTATTACACTTAAGACATAAATATTTTCCCTATGCTGTTTTCAGATACTTCACAGGTGCGACAGCATCAGGCATGCCAAGGATGCTCTGACACAAGAGGTGGAGCGTGGAGGCTTTAGAGATCAGCAGACCACGACCACCTGAGGAGCAGAGGCAGTGGCCAGGCAACCCCCATAAAAGCGCCCACACGTATGGAAGCACAGCCAGACACGCAGCAGCAGCAGCAGCGAGCAGCGCAGAAAGAGCAGCTTCAAAGGCCTGTTTGAGGAAATCCTACAGGAGCATTGGCGAAGGAACGTGGGGCAAGCCAGCACAAGCACACAGGTTCAATACACAAACATATTTGACAGAACAAACGGTCCCGCGCTCAAGACAGCCCATACAGTACTGGGGGAGTCAACCAAACTCGGTTTCCCACACCCTGGCTGCCACTGCCTGCAAAGTTTCTCTGTGGCTCCTTGTAACCAGTGTTGACAGTGAGAGACTGTTCAGTGTAGCATTCCAACATTGTTTGATGGCAAGAAGAGAAACAGGTTAGGAGGAGAGAAGAGCAGAAATGCTCATTCTTCCTGAAGAAGAAATCTGCCCTGCTCTTGGAAATATGAACAACAATAGTAAATTGCTCAAATGCTACCTGCAATGTGTAGCCTACTTGTTAAAGTATTTTTTGTTTACTATGTAGCTGCTGCTCTTTTGATTTGTATTTTTTGAATGTTTACTTTATAGGTTGGTGTTGCACTATAAGTTTTTTTTGAAAGAATAGATTTATACTTAAGTTGCTGTTGCACTACTGTTTTTATTATACTGTTCTATTTAAATGACTTTTTGTATTTAAAGATATGTGGCTACACTTTATATTTTATTTTTTTTAAATAACTATTATTTAAGTTGCTGTTTCACACTACTGTTTTTATTATACTGTGTCTCAATTTAAAAATAAATGGCTTTAATTTTGCCTTATTCATTTCATTTCATTTACAAGGGGTTTAACCTGACCCAGGCCTTACCACAATGATATCAATCATATCACAGTCATTTTTTGTAAACATACTGGTATGCGTGTACTCGGTTATCGGCCGATACCCACAGCATAAGTATCGGGAATCGGTATCGGGAGGGAAAAAATGGTATCAGAACATCTCTAAAAAAAGGAATGATCACCTTCATTCTGCCTATCACCGAGACCATATGTCAAAATCATCATGTCCATGACCTCCGGAAGCAGAACGACTTGCGTTAATAAATAGCAAAGAATGCTCCCGGGTCAGTCTCTTTTCCCTTTACGCCTTAGAGACCTGTTTTGTAAGACTTCTTTAAGGTAAGAACATTCCACTTATATGTAATTCGCTACCTGTGTGGTACGGGTACATTTTGGAGTGGTGTGTTTTGTAAGGAAAGCTAGCTGCTGTTTCAGCTTAGATTTACCGGTGTTTAAGTTGCGCTAGTTTCCGGGTGTTTTTTGTTTGTTTATACAGTGCCTAGACGGCTGTTCGCAGCCGTGGGCTTCGTGCGAGCCCACTAGGTGCATTTGTGCGCTGGTGTGGGCCGCCGTGCTGTCTTCTGTGCGTTACTGTTTTTGCAGCCAAAGTTTTTCATGAGTCTGCCGGTTATCTTCTGTGTTTACTGCATTGTGCAGCCGGATATCGTGTTAGCCTGTCAGTTTGCTGCAGGCCACCTAGCACTGTAGTTATTGTTTATTTATATTACTGCACGGTAAGTAATTACGTTGCTGAAATCTTTTGTGTTGCTCTAGCTTGCTTGTGGCAGTGAGAGGTTTACTGTTGGAGTGTTACTTGGATTTATTTCTGAGTTCGCTGCTTATGGTATAGCCTGTTTTTGGCTTTATACTTTCTGTTTATGTGCACTGTGTCGCCTACCCCGCCACGCCCTATACCCCCGTCCGCAGCTGGTGGGGCTAGTGTGCGCCTGCTAGGTGCATTCGTGCGCTGGCCACCTCTGTGGTACTGTGACACCCTAGACGGCTGTTCGCAGTCGGTGGGGCTAGTGTGCGCCTGCTAGGTGCATTCGTGCACTGGTGCGGGCCACCGTAATACCTTGTGTGACAGCCCCAAGTGGTTGTGTGTGTTGTGTGTATGGGTGTGTGTGTGGCGCCCCTCTCGCTCTCCTGTCGCTCCCTCTCCCTCAGGATTACTCATGGGCCTCCGGTGTGCGTGCCGAGGGGGGGCGTGGCCATGCCCGTAAAAGCCGGGTGGAGAACGCCATCTCTCGCTCTCTCTCTCATTCCATTCATGGCCTGGTGTCCCGCAGCTTCCCCGCTGCGTCTGCCCTCTTGGTTTTAATGCAAAGACAACCCTACATATCCATCCATGCACCCGCACTCACCACTGATATCCTCCATTAATGATTGTTGATCTACAATAAATATGATTATTGTCGGCACCTTCCCCTCTCCGCGTTTTGTTTGTCAGGAAAAGGAGCCAGTCCTGACACTTGGTGGAGTAGTCGAGGTGGGCTCCAGGCATCAACGCCGCCTAGGCTTTTTGGGCCTGCGATTGCTTCCCAGTACTGCAGGATCTGCAGCGCCTCTATGAGTGCCAGTGATGGGCACAGGGAGTGCCCCATGTGTCTTGGGGCCGCACGCATCCTAGAGGACGAACCCCTGAAGCGCTGCCTGCGACCTCTCCAGGGGCGAAAGACAATGCCGGGCCACCCTGATATGCGGCCACGTGCATGAGGGCTGAAGAGAGAGGCGACGTTCCCCTGGAGAGGTCCCTTCAGTGGGGATGGCCATAAGCAGAGTCACCACAAGCTGGGCCGGCAGCATGAGTCCCCCCACAGGCCGTCCCGGAGAGCTGCATCCAGTCCGGCTAAGCGTCTGGGTGAGCCTCCGGCTGGGCGTCCAGCTGAGCATTCGGTGGCAGCTGCAGTGACCGAGGGTGGTAGCGCAGAGTCGCTCCAGATCCTCTTAGCTCTCCAGGCTCTGGCACAGAAGATGGACAGACTGGTAGATCGCCAGGGCTCTGCTCCAGATACTCTGCCCCCTGCCCAGGTTGGCGCCCTCTCATCCAGGCCTGGGAGCCATGGTGAGGAAGAGGAACAGGGCGATGCGGACGTGCTATCCCTCTACGCTCCCCAAACAGATGCAGACCACGCTGGCGATGACCTCATGGGAGATCTGCAGTCAGGCTCTGCAGAGCCGGGTGGCGGCTCCATGGGGGGGGAAGAGGTCCCCGTCAGCTCCCTGATGTCATGGGTGCGGAGCGCTGCTAACATTCTGGGCCTTGAGGTGCCCGCACCTGCTCCGGCTCTCTCTCCGCACTGAACATGCCGCAGCGTCGAGGGAAGCTGTACAGCGTGTATGCCGTAAGCCTGCCCCAACGGTCAGCGGGGCGTCTGTAGGCAGATGTACATCCCTCTGGTGACCGGCGATTTCGCCCAGCCGACCAGAGATCAGCCCCATATTCCCGTTCCAGGGGTAGCGGGGGTCACCAGCGGGGCACAGGCAGGGGTGCGGGCTGCGGTAGTTGTCCCGCATAGCATTCCAGGGGCGACCGTCGATTGCCCTTCCCAGTTGTCGCGGACCTCCTGGGAGGGGATTGTCCCAGACCATTGGGTCGTGGCCACGGTGGCTCGGGGCTACCGATTGCAATTTCGACGGCGGCCCCCTACGTTTTCAGGGGTCAAGGTAACGTCTGTACAGGACCCGGTTTTAATGTCCGTATTTGCCAAAGAGGTTGAAGAGCTACTTCTGAAAGGGGCCATCTCAGAAGTACCGCCCAGCGCACAGCTCGCTGGGTTCTACAGCATGTATTTTATTGTTCCCAAGAAAGACGGCGGTCTTCGGCCTGTTCTCGACCTCAAGCCCTTGAATCGGTATCTCAAGGTGCTGCCCTTCAAGATGGTCCACACAAGGGTGGTGATGCAGTCCATCTGGCAGGGGGAGTGGTTCACATCTTTGGACTTAAAGGACGCCTACTTCCACGTCCCGATTTGTCGGGAACACAGGAGTAAAAACCCCCACGGGTTTTTACTCGTGTGGTGTCAGCCGCTCTGTCCTCCCTCCAGGCTTGCGGTCTGAAGATACTGCCGTATTTAGAAGACTGGCTCATTTGCGCCCCCTCCCGAAAACAGGTAGTGCGCACAAGAAAAGCAACCTGCAACCCCGCCAACAGGCAGAATTCCTCTGTGTACTTCTCGACTCAGTCGGCATGATGGCGTCTCTCACTCCATGGAGAGTGGACAGCTTGCTCGGCATGCTGGGTCATTTCCGCTTGGCTGGTCTCGTGACCGCGCACAGGGTCCAGAGGCTGCTGGGGTTAATGTCTGCAGCAGCAGACACTGCTGAGGGCACGCCCCCTGCAGTGCTGGTTCAATGCCTTCGGTCTTCACCCGAAGAGCAACAGGCAGGTGAGGGGCTGCGTGTGTGCTCCGGGCTTGCATCCGTGCCCTGCGCCCGTGGAGGGACCGGGAGTTCTTGCTCTGAGGTGTCCCACTGGGGGGTCGTCCCCACAGGAGACATTTCGACGGACGCGTCCCTGACAGGTTGGGGAGCTATCTGGGAAGGACGGACGGCGAGGGCCATGTGGCAACCCCCATGGACGTTGGAGCACATAAATGTCCTCGAGCTGAAGGCCATCCATCTTGCCTTGCAGAGATTTCTGCCGGTGTTACAACACCAACACGTTCTTGTGAGGACGGACGGTACTGTGGCGGTGTACTACGTCAATCACCAAGGGGAAACAAGGTCCCAGCGGTGCCTCCAGGTGGTGGAGGGCTTACTGACTTGGGCATGGCCGCGGCTGTCTTCACTGAGGGCAGTGCACATCCCGAGCGTGGAGAACAGAGCGGCCGACATTCTCTCCAGGACGGGGTCACTCCCGGGAGAATGGAGATTGAGCACGGAGGTTGTAAGCCAGATCTGGATGCGGTACGGGGTCGCACAAGTAGATCTCTTTGCATCGGCGGAGAAAACGCACTGCCCGGAGTGGTACTCCTTCACAGGGCAGGGGGGCGGTTTGGGCCTGGATGCTCTGTCACAAGAATGGCTGACAGGCCATGTTGAATGCTTTTCCTCCACTCCCGCTCAAAGCGCAGGTCCTCCGGAGGATCCAGGAGGGCCACCACTCAGTCCTGCTGGTGGCTCCACGGTGGCCAGCGAGGCCTTGGTTCCCGGACCTGCTCCAGCTGCTGCAGGGTCTTCCATGGCAATTGCCAGGCAGAGTGGATCTTTTGTCACAGGCAGACGGGCGGATCTGGCATCCGAACCCAGGGACCCTCTGCCTGTGGGTCTGTCCCCTGCAGGGCCCGTCGCCGAGCAGGTAGACGTGTCAGTTCGGGACATGCTGAATAACTCCAGGGCTCCATCTTTTCAGATAAGTGTGCTGGCAGGGGCCTCGAGCCAGCGGCTTGCCCTGTGCCACAAGTTTTGCGTTTCTTGCAGTCCAAATTGGATCAAGGCAAGGCGGCCAGTACCGTGAAAGTCTATGCTTCAGCCATTTCAGCCATTCACCAGGGTGTGGACAATGGTCCCCTTGGTAGGCATCCCAGTTCTTAAAGGGAGCCCGCCGGTTGCGTCCAGGTTGCACCTTGCTGGCACCGGGCTGGGATCTGCCCACAGTTTTACCGTCACTTACTGTAGACCCGTATGAGCCAATTTTAGATGCAGATTTGCATTCCCTGTCGCTTAAGACTGCCTTCCTCTTGGCGCTCTGTTCTGTGAAACGTGTCAGTGAGCTGTGTTCTCTCTCCGTTAGTGACGACTGCCTTAGGTGGCATGCTGGAGGTGCTAGCATGTCACTTTGGCCAAATCCAGTTTTCCTGCCAAAGGTTATTAATCCGCAGTCCATTAACCAGGTTCTGGAGGTGACTCAATTCCAGCAGTCTTCCACCTCACAGGCGGAGCAAGACAAGTTGCTGACCCTGTGCTCTGTCAGGGCCTTGAGGGCCTATCTGGCCCATACACAGTCCTTGCGGAAAGCACACTCTCAGCTTTTCATCTGTTATGGGTTAGCAAGGCAGGGGCTTCCGCTCTCCAAGCAGAGACTATCGCATTGGCTGGTGGAGGTTATTTCCCATGCTTACAGGGCGCAGGGAATACTGGTTCCTTCAGGTAAGAGGGCTCACTCTGCCAGGAGTATGGCTACGTGTTGGGCTGCCCTTAGGGGTGCAGCAGCAGACGACATCTTTGCAGCGGCTTCATGGTCGACGCCATGCACTTTTACCCGTTTTTACAGGGCGGATGTAACTCGCCCACCCCCAGTCGGCGACGCCGCCCTCATGTCCGAGAACGAGCGAGGTTTATAATAATTGATTCTGGGTTCCTCGTGACCGTTTTGGTATGTGTCATCCCTTTTTTAGACCGTAGTGAAGGTCAGAGTGAGGTCGAAACAGATCGTAAGTTACGAAGGTAACTATGGATCTGTGAGACCGAGGGATGACCGTCACTATCCTTGTCGCTTGGACCATCCTGAGGCATTCATGGATAGGAGACTGACCCGGGAGCATTCTCTGCTATTTATTAAACGCAAGTCGTTCTGTTTCCGGAGGTCATGGACATGACGATTTTGACATATGGTCTTGGTGATTGGCAGGACAAAGGTGATCATTCCTTTTTTAGACCGTAGTGACGGTCATCCCTCGGTCTCACAGATCCATAGTAACCTTCGTAACTTACGATCCTTCTCCATTGTCTTCCTCTGACTACAACTGAAACTGGCGCTCGACCTAGACGTCATCGTTCTCAGCCACTCCCTCTATTCGCTGATTGGACCGCCAGAAATCTGGTTTCCATGGAACGCATTCATATTAAGCAGACCCAGACCTAGTACTGAAGTGAAATGAAAATTGAGCGGAAGTAGGTATAGGTGGGCGGTGCCAGGCTAGTGTAATTGTATAGACTCGGTCATATTACCGTTGGGTTGCTGGTTCGAGTCCGACCTTGATCAAAAAAAAAAATATATACCAGGAGACATGGCATAAAATCAAGCAGCGTTTTCTATCTTGTAATTATTAGGCCATGACAAGTATACTCTGCATATTGTAGGACCTCGTGATTGTTGCTTGTTTTAATTGTGTCCATTCTTCAAACTCACATCCCTGTGGAATTATTTCTGCTCTCTGATATCATTTTCATCTATTACCTGGTTACCTTACCTTACAGTCATTACCTTACAAATGCAGTTCACACTCCTTGGATGTTGGATATCATACAGACTAACTTTAACCAATCTCTGTATATGTGTATGTCCTGCAGTGTTCGCGACCATTCACCGATGATTGACGGTTGGCGGTTGTTTTGCTGGGAACCCAATGAAGTACAGTGTTGAGTGAAATGAGCAGCTGTCGAGAAACCTGCAAAAATGGTATGGCAGAGGGCCAAAGAAGTGCAGGGTCAAGTCTGAATTGGTCTGGAATCTCAAGCTTTAACGTTGCAGTTATAGCCCATTGTATTGCCACAAGGTTATGTGGAATTAATAACACAATGAAAACCACTGAAATGACCTGAAATCACAATTATGGCCCCAGAAGATAAACCAACCAACAACCATTCATCCTTAACACATCTCTGTCATTAGTGCGCATACATAACTTCATAATATATGCCATTGAAACTGTCTTGTATAGTGTGAGCTGCAATGGGCTGCATTGAATGTCAGCAATGTAAATTGTGAACCACTTGGTGGCGATGTTCCTCTATAGTTCATTCGAACCAGCCAGAAAGTCACGCTTGGACACCGAAGCTTATAAAAGGTATTTATCTTTGATGTTTTACTAAATGGTACTGTCATATAGATATATGTGTGCAATATATACATTTTCAGTGCTGATATACCTCAATTCAAGGGTCAACATAAGCTTCCGTACCCTGTCTTCCCACTTTGCTGGAGTTCGCCCTGTGTCAATTGACCCTCAACAAAATTACCAAGTTGTCTATCTGTTGAGGAGCATGTTTTAATTCATTATAATTTCAGTTGTATCACAGTGAAATTAATAAATCATTTTTCATTGGTCTTTTTCTTGTTTTCATTGACCTGGACAACTGGCTCCTATGCTCTTTTCAAGCTATCCTTAAAGGATAGCTTGAAAGATAGCCTACTTGGGAAGGGCTGTGCTAAAACTTTCCTCTGAATAGAGACCAATGAAGGATAATCTCAATAAATTGTGTTATTGAGATAATCCAATCTCAATAACACAATTAAAAAATCAGAATAATTAAAAGTTTGCACAATATTCTTGGTTTGCCAGTTCTTCTGGCAAACTTCTGATAGTAGGCAAAATAATTTCTTGTTCTCCTGTAAATAAGAGGGACCTCGTGGCTTTAAGAAACACAGCTGTACTGCAGAAACAATTATTTTAGCTTATTGTTGGGTATTTTTACATCATCTTTGCACGATTTAGTTAACGGAGTAATGGGATTACGGATTAGTTGAATGATAATACTTGTTTAATCCATGTTTGTGGCTAGTTCTATAAAGGGCAGATACAAGTTGAGATATAAGGGCCTAAATAAAATCTTTTGTAAGGGCGGCGACAGGAAGCCAGGCTACTAATGAGTGGTCATATGTTAACCTTATTTGTATTTTATTACTTGCTTAAATCTGAAGTTAAATGAGGAATCTGAATCTAAAGGCCTCTAGACACAGAATCCCCTTTGAGACAAAGCAAAGTCAAACCACCAATCTTATTTTTTATAAATTCACCAACTGCCCACAGTTTAATATTTGGCTCACTTTGAATAGACTACATTATAATAGATGTTGGATAAGGTAGCCATTTACGGCATATATCCCTCCTTTGTCTGTGCAATAATGGATGGCGAGGACCGATACATGCAGTTTGGGGATGGGGATGATATTTTGAAAATGTTAGGGCTACAATGAAAGTCCCTTAACTACTCTGTGATTTTATAGGTATATCTTGAGTCTATATCATAATAATATAGACTTTACGCTTTTAGCATAATAGACTTTCAATGGAAAGGATGTTATTTCGGACAGGCTCTAAAACAAACACAATTGTCTGCGCAAATACCTATTAAGCAGGCTACCGTCCCCCACTTGTAATTCTTGAAATGGCCCCTTTTCACATTTTCTATTACATAATCATCTTTGTAATTGATTCAATGGCCCTTTTTTCACACATTCTTTTACAGAGGCATATTTGTAACTGATTCAATAATGAGTTAGGGTCTACACAAATTTGGTCGGCATAGTTGGTCAGCTCAATAATCAAATCATAAACTGAGTCGATGACTTAATTCTGATTCATACTGAGTTTATTCAGTGGCTTACATAAATTGCCATTATCGAAAAGAAATGCATTGAAAATTAACGTAAATTTTACAACATGCTTATTTAAATTAAAGAATCAATAACAGTAAATTATTTCAAAATCTTACAAATAAATCAAAGTGCGCCTAATTGAAGACCCCTTCATACAAGAAAACGTGTGGTTAAATATAACTTACCACAATACATTTGTATATCAAGTCAAAGCAAATCCAAGTACATTTCCATTCAGCTTCCAATATTTTCTATTGTCCATATAGAGCTAGAAATAACTATACAAAATCATCGATTCCTGGTACATAACTCATCTTTACATAGGTGCATATTTATAATCTAACATACCTTTGTTATTATATACAACAGATTGGCAGCTAACCAAGATCGGGCTACTTAGCCTACACACTTGGTTTAACGCACAGAGGCTGCGAGGCGAATACCATCAAATAAACCAATAACTGTTACACGTTATCAAAACTGGGATGGGATAAGATAGATAAGAATAGAGAAATATTTAGGCTAACTTACGAAGTAACCACAGATAGTGACTTTAACGAATAATTTCTCCTGCTCAACAATAAAGTGCCAGAGTTTGGTCTTGAATAATATTCTAAGCCAGCAATAAACTTTACCAGCTACAAATACCGCTTCTTGATCATGGGCGTCGTCTGATGTAGGCCTACTTGATTTCAATGCCTTGATCGGCAGTGGGAACCAGTTTAACATTTTTAATTAATTAATTCACTTGATTACAGTTCCATATTGCATAGGCCTAAGTATTTCACCGAAAGAAGATCATTGTGAAATCTGTCTATTAGTAGTCTAATTTGATTTCTTGTCTAATTCATCATTTTGCTAGAAATGTCCCCGTTCCTTCAGACAATTTTAGCAGATAAAATGTTATATTCACTTTGTTTTAATAGGCAAATTAGAGGCTGTTCATGCCTCCTACTCCAGAGTGTGCATCAGGTGGCGGCAACAGGTCGGGGGAATTGCACGGAGGGCTACCCGGTGCGCTGTGCTCGCTGTCGGTGTCACTTCCCCGCTTCCCCCCGCTTGCCCCGGAGCCAGATCCTGCAGACCCACCGGCAGAGTGAGTTTTTACGTGTTTACTCAAGTGGTCACTTCTCATAAATCTCTTGTTGCAAACCGGACACGCGAACCTCTTCTCGCCGGTGTGTGTGCGCAAATGTCGCTGGAGCTCATCGGAGCGCGTGAATCTCTTACCACAAAAGAGCCAGTTGCACACAAAGGGTCTCTCACCTGTGTGCCATCTCAAGTGAGCTTTAAGATGCGACGTTTTCCCATAAACTTTACCACAACCTGGAATGTGACAGCTATGGAGACCTTTTCTCCGGAGGCTGGCCCCCGCAGGGCCCAGCCGCTCTGCCTCCTGACAGTTCGGGCAGTCGCATGTCGCTCTTCCAGAGTAGCGTCGACCAGAGGACCTCGGGGACCCCGCTAGAGGTGCAGGTGGCGCCCCGGAGAGCATAGACCCTCCTGCCCCGCCTAAAGGAGACGGGCATGAGTCTGGATAAGAAGACAGTACCGGTTTGAAACCGTCCATGAGGTGCTGGCCGGTGGTCAACAGGTGTGGAGAGGGACTTGTGCTGAACGCGGAGTGACTTAAACTCGAGTAATCGGAATTATATCCCCCTAGAGGGGAGTGTAAGGATGTCTGGAGTCCACCTGAGTGCAGGGAGGTCTGCAGCGTGGCTCCATTCGGGTTCTGCACGTCAATCCACCCGGCGCCCACATCCCACCACGCGGACGCCCCGGTGGTACCGACCTCCCCCGTGGGGATCCCAGGGTGCGATGATTTAAACCAGGACTCGTAGGGGTGGGCGACGCTCATTCTTGGGTATATGCCCTGCAGACTGTCCACTGACGAGTGCACCTTTGAGATAAACACGGGCTGGTGACCAGACTCTTGAGTGCTGTTGGAAACCGACGCTTGGAATACGGAGTAGTCATTTCCAAAGTGGGGGCCGGACGCGGTGCCGGGCGTCAGGGAGAAGGCGCTGGATCCGGTTGACCCGTTGAAAGAGTCCGATACACCGGATCCACTGCGAGACACAGCAAACCCGGAGAGGCTTGGTCCCAGGCTGCAGCTGTTGGCTCTTTTCCACGGATGGAAACCCTTTCCAAAAGATGAAGAATTATCCGAAAGAGTGGAGGGTGAAGGGCTCGGACTCCCTATTTTATTACATGTTGCAGCTAACATTGCTAAAGGAGTGGATCCCAATCTCCGTTCCTCCTGCAATAACAAAAGAGTAAGTAAGTAAATGCATATGGAGTTACGAAATATAACATTTCAATTTAAATAGAACAGACATTTTGCTGCAATTTTGACAAGTGACCATATAAAACGTGTCCTAACATAGTGCATTTTAAAATCACAAAGCCGACAGATTGCATAAATACAGGTCATTAATAGCCCCTACCTTTAGGACGAGACGACAAGAAACCAGGGAAAGTCACGAAACATTAACTACAAATGTACGCCAAATGGGACATCAAGGAGAACATGCGAGTGTTTTTGGGCATTGACAAGAAACTTCTCTCCCGTTTGAAGGCCAATTCTCAAATCTCCGCGTCGGGCGTTTTGAACCAGCTTACTAAAATATAAACATCGCACTGTCTTTCCTGCTGTGAATCAAAGTTATTTTAATCCACTCCGCTGGACAATAAAAGGAACTAATTAAACCAGTAAGAAACTCCTTAGACTCACCCCTAGAAGTGAAGTTGCCATCACAAAAAAAGTGCCCTCCTCAGAGGATCTTTTTATATTTATGAATCAGAGCAGTCGTTTTTTTAGAGGTGTGCAATACAATGATGTGTTCCGCCCATTCCACCACAAGTGTAGGTCCTCTCCGGCTTTGAAGTACCGCTGTGACACGGGCGACCAATCAGCTCCTCTGTACCACCACACTGCCTAATTCTAACGTGAGGTCATCAATAGACTACTTCAGACAGATCTCCAACCCTTCCACCACCCTAATTCATAATACAAGAACCGAAGAACCTATATTTAAATAATAGTGAAAATAATTAAGGGAAATGTATTGAAATGTAAAGGATATCGCTTGCCATAAATGGCTTTTTGTACGCTGGATATTCATTGGTTTTTGGATTTGGGCATTGTTACTTGTAGCCTGTTTTATACTTTCAGATATTTGCACCCCTTTTCAGATGATACACTTCCAGGGTCCTTAATAGCAGTGGCAGGATTTGATCCAGGGTATCTTAATATACAGCACAGTTAATATAGCCTACACAACTATTATATCGATATAAAGGCTGTATTGTTCCAAACTAAGAACAAGGGATATTAAATTGTCGCAAGGGAGGATTAGCCTAGTAGTAGTGTAAGTAGAGCAATAGTACGACTAAAAGAAGAAAAATGAGAATGATGGAGGAGGTGGAGGACCAGGAGGAGAACGAGGAGGATCAGAACCAGGAGGACGATGCAGAAGTTAACCTAACACAATAATGTTTAAGGCCGTAAGTAATAACAATAATAATAATTAATAATAATAATAATAATAATAATAATAATAATAATAATAATAATAATAATAAGGAACCCTCCAAACCTTCCTTACCTCCCGATTTTGGAAGGTTATGCTTCAATTGTAGGAGAAAATATTTGATTAGCCGATTGCGTCTAATTTGTGTTACCGTGCAGACACAGGCCATTGACATGGTATGCAGGCGTAAATTAATAGAGAAACATGCAGTTACATAATATGATCTCGGACATTGTCCCTGATTAGCATTCAGCCAACACAAGCATGCATTTGATTTGAATTTCAAATTTAATAACGCAGGAGGTTTTTAATCATCCGCAATTGTATTTGTTTGATATTAACAGGCTTATTGACTGGGTCTGTTGACCAGCTTGGTCATTACAGGACAGCGAAAAGTTAATTAAAACGACCAGCGATTATTCATCCGATCCTCCGCTCACCATGTCGCTCCTTTATTAAGCACCTGATGGATGGAGCGGCTGATTAATCCCATGTTCCTTTGGACAGCGTGTTTCTGGACGACGTCCAGGATAAAAAAAAATTAAAAATCCACATGTTCGAATGTACAAAAAGGCCTAATATATGAACAAAATGAATAGAAAATACAGCATGAAGTCTAGAAAATAGTGATGACTTCAACTAAGTCAAAAATAAAAATCATGCCTATGCCTACTGAAAATGTATTGTAACAAAACCGAATTTGTGATATAGTTTTTATCATATATAATTATATATTATATATATATATATATATATATATATATATATATATATATATATATTATATATATATAATATATATTATATATATATATATATATAGGCTCTATATATATATAGGTCTATAATGCGCATTCTTGATGACCAGGTGTAGATATTTGTATCCTCTTAATTTGTTTTAACTGCTACTTTAGTATTTTTAACTCGATGTATTTAGGCTACACCGTTTTCGTCCCAGATAAACTGATATTGTAAAATAGCACAATAACATTTTAATCCTGTTGATAAAGTTCTTCTTACCGTAGTCCCCCAGCAGCGGGGAGGCGCGGCTGTTCGCTGGTTGAGAGCGCGTCGCGCTGCCCGGTCTTCAACTCCGCGCACGGATTGCATCCTACTCTGAGATCCACTTCAATTAAAGTGACTTTGGAATTTCCCTATTTCCCTGCGTGTGTTTACTGCACTTAAGAAAATATGAAAGAATCCCATAAATAAAGACACCATAAAAGCTTAAGGCCCATTCCTCAGTTTGCAGGACGAAGTGGTTCTGTCCACTTCTCCTTAATGTGCCGGGCTACAGCCTCAGCGTTTTACTGGTAGGCCTACATGTCAGGTCTTATTTTTTTAAACCAAGAAAAGAAAAGTAGAACGGAGTTTTCCAAAAATTGATAATTATCAGCCTCTTAACAAACATGCTCAATGAGACACCGTGTCGTATTCAAATATTTGTCCGTAAAAAATCACCATTATTTTTTGCTGGATTGGAAATATTATCAAATTTAATCTTCTTAATTGTGTTCCAAGAGGCCTTAGTTCGTCTGGTTGTTCGCAGGTTGTTCGCAGGGCTGTAACTGTATGCGGAACAGATGTCCCCATTGAGGGCTTTATTTTCCTACACACATGGGCTACATTACCATCATGAAATCAAACTCACAACCTGTCCCTTTCGCCACAATAATGGCCGACTTATTCTGGGACGCTGAGCAAGAACAAGATGTGCTCACTGCTCAATATTGCGTGCTTTGGAATCATTCTGCTTAAAGAGCCTGAATAAAAGAGTCACGCTGTAAATCCAGAACTTTACGTTTAATGTAGGCTACAGATTTTGATCTGCTCATGCAACGAGATAATGTGAAGCCCTTCCTGTTAAATGACGAGATATGGATAAACGGAGGATATTTGCGTGGGGCATTGTAAACCTGCTATTGCTCCACGCAATTTATTTGTAATCCTTTCGTAGGCACTGAAGTATTAATTCCTCAAGAGAATTGATTTTTTTGCTTTGCAGGCAAAGCATTGCATTGTGTAAGTGGACAATTCCCAATTGCACTTCTCCTTGTTGTGTTTTGATCATGTCAACAGATCTGTGCTTATCGTTGCCATTTTTTGTTCTTCCTTCTCTCTTTTGGATACTGCGGTTTGTTGACCAGAAAGTGGTTTTAGGGGAGCAGATGTCCATGTGGGGTGTGGTGGGTTGCCAAGCCGGTCTTGAGCATGGCAGTCACAGACACAAGGGTCCAAATGGTGTGACAAAGGATGTGCAGGAAGGCACTCTTCGCCTGGATGAGCCACAGAGAGGGTCTCCCCCTCTGCCAGCCTGCAGGGATCTGGAGCCAGAGTGTGTCTGTGTGTGTGTGTGTGTGTGTGGGGGGGGGGGGGGGGGGGGGGTATGGTTATGGAGCACATACATGAATACTCACACCAACACAAACAAAAACATGCACCCCATGTACACACAGACACACATCCACACAGGGATGCACATCTAAAACACACACACAAAAACACATGCATAACACACAAGCACACACGCACACGTTTGTTGTTTCCTGCTGCTTATTTATTTGATGGCCCATGCATGCTTGTCACTGAAATGTACCGTTAAATGTCCTCACCTTCTGAGTGCAGTGTTTGCCCTACAACCCACAAGGACCTGACATTATCCCTCCACCCCAAAACCCCCAGACCCAGGTGTCTACAGCACAGACTGAAGCTGAAGGCGAGCACTGGACCATTAACAATGATATAAATGCCTGGCAGATAAAATAGCTAGTTAACAATCTTTTGACTGCCCTAACTTCTGAGCCTTTGTGGCTATCGATCAGCCAGCTGCTTCAGGCTTTGTGCCTGGGAGCCTCTGGTCTGGAAGGTGCAATGGGGGTGATGGACACAACCACACAATCATTTTCTCCCCACGTAATACTTACTTTCTGCATCTCCTTTTTTAAAAATGAAACTTTAAAAAGCAGTTTTTCTTCTCCTTTGAACACATTTTGTTTCCAAGAAATTATTTCCTTAAATACATTTGAACTACATTTGAACTCCATGAGTTGTGAAATTGACATATCAGTTATTGCTTTGCCTCAATCAAAATCGTTTCTTCAATTGTCATTATGTTGGTTTGTAGACCGCCTATGTAATTTACGTGTTCATAATTGTTCTTCTTCCAATGTTAGGATAATTGCATGCTAAATTACGAATGTCCACAGAGGTGAAGTTATGTCAATGTGACGAGTGCCGTTAAACAAAAGACTTTGGAGATGGCATGCTCATGGCGTTCTTCGCACCTGTCTTTCAATTAGTCTAGAGTTCTTCCACTGCACTGTTAATTATATTTTTTGAACTTTTAAACGACGTTACTTAACATATTGCATATCATTTTTGGGACGTTTTGCCTGGATCAACAACTGCACAATTTAAAAAAAAAATAAAACGAAAGGAATTTGGTAATTGTCACTTATAAATGTGTTTGTTTCAAAGATTTCCAAATAACTTGGGCCTACTTGTACAAAGCAAATGACCAATATCTTTAAACGTACTTGTTCTTGATAATTTGAGAGAGAGAGAGAAAAAAAATTGTTTAGTCTGCAGTTATTTGGCCTGACTTGTACATCTGTGGCCCATGAGACCCTTATTGACTTTCCCTGCACCCAGCCCTTAGCACTTTGTCAAGTGTTAGCGGCCGTCTAAGAGACGGACAAGCGAGGGATACAAAGTGGAGTACTAAGGATTAGCTCTGGCTCTTCAAGTTTCACTAATTATCCTCCTGCAGCCATTCGAGCTGTATTGGATAATAATAGAAGTCTGTGTGTATGCCTGTCACCTCTCAAGTGTGGGTGGAGGAATCCAGCGAAATGCAAGGCCAGAGAAATATTTGCCCTCCTTTTTTATCACCATGACATTGTGTGACACCATTATGGCGCACAATGGAGTAGCATAGGGCCGATCTTCAAACGCCTCTCTGAGAGGGTGAAAGAGAGATGAAGCTGTGCAGTGATATAGTCTCAATATGGTGTCAGGCCAAACAGGTGACCAACACGTTTTTTGGTTTGGTTTTGATTTGAAGCTGTATTTTAATTTAATAAAGACATAACGCAACAATAAGGTTCATAATCCAATGCACATTTGTTTAGACAACATTATGTGTTGATTATATCCATATTTCTTACGTACCAAGGATATTAGTTAGTTATTAATATCTGTCAAACATGTACAATTCAATAAAATATTTTTTCTTTCTTCACAGATAATGCAGACATTATCTGAGATAAATCTTTCAAAGGCTCTCTAAAGTTCCTTCAAGTGGCGGTTGGCACAACCACAGATTACCACTTTACACAGACAGCCCAGTTGTTTTAATTAACAGTCAGCGCAGTTTCCCAGAGGGCAGATTGTCTTCCTCCATTAAGTTAGTTTATCATACAATAAAGAGGTTGCCTTGTCCTTTCCTGCCCAGACAATTGTTTTTAATCAGCTAGCGGGTTGCTCATGGTCGACAATTTATGCACAATTGACAAGGGTGTAGGTTATCACTAAACACCCAACTGACACGGCTCATGTCACTGGCTGTCACCGCTGTGTTCTCACCAATGGGCTGACACTTAGCAGGGTAAATGAAAATACAATACAGAATGTACACAGACCAATGATGATCTATTTCAGAAAATGTATTAAAGGAAAATGTTTGCAATGTTGGCTAAGCAAGGAAAATGAAGACACACACATGATAACAAACACACATAAAAACAAACCCAGAATATGTTGATCTTATTATCAATAAGGTCAGTGAGTTATCTTTGCAACTCCACTCGATGACTCAAGAGGTATAGGCCTAGGCCTACATACAATAATACAAAAAATGTAAAACACATATCACTTTTGGTTGATTACTCGATGTGCTACAGTCCGGTTTGACTTGGCCAGCCATTTAAATGCAGGCGGTGCACACAGTGTAGGTACAGATTGTGGTTGTGTGAAGTGGAGGAGTGGGGCTGACGGGTCGGGGGATGGGTAAAGAGAGAGATAAATAGAGGGATTCAAAGAGCCGGGACACACTTCTTGCCTTGAAATTTAATCACTGTAGGCCTATTCCCAGGGAAGTATTGACAGTTGTCCTGTGGAAGCTATTAAAGTTGCTGTCCAAGGTTAAATGAAATTGCAGTTTATCAAGGCAGCTTGAGAAAATAAGGAAATCTGCTCCTTGCTTTTGATTAATGTTAAGCATGATCAACACAAGGGGTTCATTAAGCTATACATCACCAAGGTAATTTAACATGTCACCATGCCTGGCGATGCTCCTCTCCACTCTTGTTTCAGTGCTCGATGGATGTGTGTGTGTCTGTTTTATTGTTGGTAAATGCTTGTACTTCACATTTTTTGCCTTTATTATCCTATATCCTTTCCTAAACATGGCACTAACATCCGGACACCATTAACCCTAAATGTAGCCCTGACTGTAATCCTAAAGTGAAAGTGAAACTAACCAAATTGCAGCACAATGTAATGCTACCTACACAGCTCCTCAAAATCCGGCATAATACAACACAATGTGACACCACAGCAGAACGCAATGTTACATCACAAAACAATGACAAAACGTAAGTATAGCTTATCCCTAAAGGAACAAACTATATACATATAACAATGACTATAAAACAGTGCATAATTGATCAAGGCTGTCACATAAGCAAACTAATGTACAATGTAAAAGTACAACATGCAGTCAACATGTGTTTTGTTTTTGTTACTTAGGCCTACTGATTCAAAGCTTAAGCCAACAACAGGAACCTGATCGAAACAAGCAATCTCAAAAAAGTGTGTGTCTGTGTGTATGTGTGTGTGTGTGTGTGTGTGTGTGTGTGTGTGTGTGTGTGTGTGTGTGTGTGTGTGTGTGTGTGTGTGTGTGTGTGTGTGTGTGTGTGTGTGTGTGTGTGTGTGTGTGTGTGTGCGTGCATGCGTGTGCGTGTGGTTAGGATTTACTAACTTACTTTGGTCTAATATGAACTCTAATTCTCATACTAACATGTACAGGATACGTAAATCTGTGAGGATGCACCAACCAGTACTACCTCGACTCGAGTCTGGCCAGATGAACAGACAAATATTTGAAGCATTGAAGCTGTCTTTGTTTGTATTTTATGTTTATATTGTTTTTACCTGACATTACATTACATTACATTACATTAACACCGTAATACACATAATCCTCCCGTACGCCACGATATTCAACAACTGCTCCTTGTTCTCTTTTTTGACTAAATAACAAAGAGGAGACTACACTAAAGCTGCATTCACAGAATGGCAGGAAGGTATGCTTTGATGTGTGTACTTATTTAACAGTAGTGTTTCAACATCAAAGATGAAAAAAAAATGTGTGTACACAGAAACATTTACCCAAAGGAGGTTTACTTATTATTTCAAAGAGTAGGTAGGTATACTGAAAAAATAAATATATATATTTTATACAAGTATAAATAATTACATATGTAGATAGTAATAGATCATTTTTATCATTCATAATTAAGGGGTTTCTAGTCAAGGATTAGACACATAAACAAGCTCTACATTAATTGCTGTCATTTTTACTTTGTCACATCTTCAGAACATTGCATTGCAGAATCAAGCGAAGACAAACAAATCACATGGAAACCAACCCTTGTCAATTTCAATGTTAAACATAGGAATGCATTTGTTAACAAAAAAAATACATTGGCACTCTTTTAAAAAGACACTTTAGCAAAAAAAAAGAAAAGCACTTGACAAATGTGTTTTCCTTTGAGCATGAATAAATATTATTCAGTGGGAATATATTTTCCATTAAGCGTCATGTTTTGTATTGATATTTAATGATGAAGCAATGCAGATAATTAGAGACAAGGGATAGGCTACATGGTGGAACCAGATGGTGATGGATGAAGCTAAGCATGTGTACATTAGATATTACATAATTACATGCAATGGCAATTCAACTTGCAGCCCTTTTTAATTAAGCTCATACTCGATTACTAAACTGTAAGCATTGGAGGGTTACATTGGATGCGTTCTCGTTGTACAGGGATCCCAGAGGGAGCATATAGTAAGATGGTGTGCAGTTGATGAAGTTTTGGCTATTGACCACTAATACAGCAGATGTTTTTGGAATTTGGAATTGAAATTTTTCTCAGCCTTCAAAAGAGAATTATCTCCTCTCTAGTCTCTAATAAAAGCTTTATTTTGGTTGTTTTATTTGGCTTGTGGCCCGGGATACTATTGTTATTGTAAAAGTTTTTTGAATAGAACTCACCAAACTTGTTTGAAAAAACCAACCAAGATGCAAAAATGTACTTATATATACCACAGAAAGTCGTATGACTGCTAATGTTCACAAACAAAATTTGTTTACAATCAATGGCCAATCAAAAACAGAATATTTTTATCCCACCATCTCGACTGGAAACTGCTTTAACATTATTCACTTTCTGACTAACATTCATCTTGTCTTTGT
The DNA here is from genome assembly GCA_900291075.1 of Melanogrammus aeglefinus. Lineage (NCBI taxonomy): Eukaryota > Metazoa > Chordata > Actinopteri > Gadiformes > Gadidae > Melanogrammus > Melanogrammus aeglefinus. Next base: position 27,740 of record OLKM01002943.1, on the reverse strand, counting down.
CTCCTTTCAATCAAGTTTTGTGATTTATTGTGGAAGGCTACCTTTACTTTGTGCTAATAATTGGATGCTATTGAAAGGATGAGTTTCATTGATTTTGTGGATGACTGGGAGCATTACTGGTCAAGACCATAGATTGCCAGCATGCTCTGTGTTGAGCTAGGATCGATACCTGTGAATCTTCCCCTCTGCTTTTTATTTACTTCTGTCTTCATTGATTGAAACATGCAATAGTTCAGGGGCTATTATCACACTGAGGCTAAGTTTCTGAGGCTAAGGCTGTCTTTCATTTGAAAAGCTCCCTCTGTTCCCCTGCAATATCTCACTCCAGCAAGTGCTCCCATCCTTCCCTTTCTAACTAATGAGTTAAGAGTATTGCAATGACCCGTAAACATCAATCATGGCCCCGGAAGGAGACAGTGACTAAACGGAGTGGCTGGAAGAAAGAAATTAAATTAAACTTTTTAATGATTTGGCAAAAGACAACATTCCACTTTTGAGTTTCTTGGAAAGCTCAATCAGAAAATATTAAAATAACCAACAGAGCCTTGTTTGTTATCTTTAGAAAAAAAAATCTGTATTGTAAAATAACTTACTTGTCATTAAACCTAATGCTTTAACATTTTCCAAAATCATTTTATTTTAAATAATACATTATGTTGTCTGTTAAATACATTCAATCCAATCAAAAGCCCTCCTACAATGAACCTCTTTTATTTCCAGTGAACCTAAATCAATCCAAAACCTTTCGCAATATATTTGTATATCCCTGGCAGAATTATTCTCACAATACGACACGCTTCTCTCCCACGTTTACATATCTTATGTCCGGATAAGACAAGGGGAAAGATCAGTGTCCTTTCCAGGGGGACTGTTTGAACGTAATCAGTGTGTACATGTTATTCTGAGTTCCAGACTTTCTCTTTAATTTGCTGTCCTCCTTGGCGACCTTTTTTGTAATAAACAGTATTATCTGTTGCTGGTTCCCCTACGAGGAAGAAAATAAGCCCTCTCTGTCACAATTTGTCACCAAGGAGATTGGTTATAAGTTTATTTACTTTAATTTAATTAAGGCGGTGGTAAAGGCATGTTGTTCTCAAAGCAAAACCCTCATTGTCTGGTTGCTAATTCTGATTGATCCCCATTATGAGAGATGAACAATAGTTACAGAATTATAATGTGTATTTACATACTCACACGTTTGTAAATGTATATCATTCGCTTTTCCCAGAGTATATGTGGATATTTAATGCATACAGATACTTATTATTTTAAAACGCTTATAGCTCACTCCCCCTCCAAAAACATGTTCCCGAATTGACTAAAGGGGGCGATATAATTTGCTGTCAAGAAAAACGCTCAGCCCAAACGCCCCAATGTTAGAATATTTCTGAATCTTGTTATATATCTTTATCCGTCTGAAAATTCTTTTCTGTACAGTGATTGTTTTCGTCATATCCCGTCATCATGACATGTTGATTAAATGTTATTCGGATAATTAAAAAGATACGTAAAAAATTGCCATCTTATGCAGATTAAAAAAAAATTCAATTTTCAATCATTCACAATTCCCTTTGACAATGTGCCAGGGCCCGTCAACTACTCAGGCCCAATGAGGCCATCCCCCTCAAGAAATGTACTAAGCTTTTTTGTCAATAGCTGAAAAAAGTGACGTTATAGAGGCAATTTGAATAAATGGTAATCTTAGCAATAATGCTTTAAATCACATATAAACAGCATTTGCTCATCACACATGTTTTTGGACACTCCGAATATCTTGGGGACGCTTATCCCATCACCCCCAATTGACGTGAACCCGAGAATCATGGGAAAATAATGTCGGCTGTGATTATCTATTGTGACTGTTAGAGTATGTATAATTTTCTTAATAAAAAAATATTTGCAATATCTTGTGATTTCCAAATCGAGGTATGTGGACTCAGTGGATATTAACCCATGATCAGATTCATGTGTTTGACATGCTGTGCACACATATTGAGAACACATTTAAAAAGAAAATAAGAAATTATCAAGCCAATGATTTCTCCCACTTCTGCATGAACATGTTACCTGATACTGTAGAATTCCTCTTGTCCTTTCCTCTGCATTTAAGGGGAGTGGTGATGCGACCTTTAACTGAATCCTTGATGCTTTGTAAAGAGCAATCAACCAGATTCGGTCAAACATCTTTCACTTCCTTTTAAAAGTTGTTTTACCAGTTCAATGCTACATAGAGGCATATATGGCTTTTATTAATAACATACACAAAAACAAGAGCAAGACAAAAAAGTGTAGGCCTATATAGAACTCAACAGATCACACATAAATGTAAGGACATATGTCTAATTATTTGTGGAAATAATTGTTTACCATGTATTATGCATACGTTATGATAATCATTTCTTAATCAATTTCCACTTAAATAATTCCCCCCCTTCACCAATCAGTATCCCCTAACGTGTCGGTTAAAATACATCCTGGCTACCCCATGGGCCATCACTGGTGGGTTTCTGTCTCAAGACGCATGGGAGAGCAGAGAGAGAGAGACCATGGAGGGCAGCTGTGAATGCAATGCTTTACTGACCCAAGGAATCTCTTTTATTATACTGGGCCCTCTTTGTGCCTCTCTCTCTCTCTCTCTCTCTCTCTCTCTCTCTCTCTCTCTCTCTCTCTCTCTCTCTCTCTCTCTCTCTCTCTCTCTCTCTCTCTCTCTCTCTCTCTCTCTCTCTCTCTCTCTCTCTCTCTCTCCTCTCTCTCTCTCTCTCTCTCTCTCTCTCTCTCTCTCTCTCTCTCTCTCTCTCTCTCTCTCTCTCTCTCTCTCTCTCTCTCTCTCTCTCTCTCTCTCTCTCTCTCTTCACTGCTCTGTCAGAGCCATTCAGGCCCTGTGGCAGCCACCTACACTATATCCTGGATAGGCAGGACATTCATGCCTTTTTAACTCATTGTCCTTCCCCCCCGGGGGTGAGGGCACAGAGCGGGATGTGAGAACCCTCGCAGGCCATTGTTGTCACCCCTCCCCACTCTTCACACACCCGGCAGGGGTACTTCCTCTCTGGATGTCACCGAAACCAGTGTGGTGTAATCCACTGGGCTCCCCTGCTGAGCAGGACGGAAGGTTATTAAAGGTGCCTCCTCTTATGTCTCCTTAATAAACCGCTTCCATTTTACGCTTCTTTCTGTTTGGTTGTGGTGTTTTTTTCAGGGGGGGTGAGACAGAGTGGAATGTTTAACCTTTCCCTGTTTTTGGAGTATCAAGTCAGGCATAAAAAAAGATGTAAAAATAAATATTTGCCTTTATCTTTTGCGTGTCAACTGCACATATCACAGAGCACACACACACAAGTATAGGTCCATTAGAGGTGTCACCATGTGACCCTGTCTTCAGAGATCACATATCTGAACTGTTCCACTACATGAAATGTCAGGGAGGTGTGACACGGGTCAACCCTGCGTGGGTGTTTATATGTTCTGATCGCCACAGGAAGGGCTTTTTAAGCTGTATCGAGCACACACACAGGACTGTGAGTTTGTGTTAATGTGTATGAGAGTGTGTGCGTGTGCGTGTGCGTGTGTGTGTGTGTGTGTGTGTGTGTGTGTGTGTGTGTGTGTGTGTGTGTGTGTGTGTGTGTGTGTGTGTGTGTGTGTGTGTGTGTGCCGTGACCTGCTCCTTGTCTTTAGCTCTCCTCTGGGGAGCAGTCATATTGCTCTGAGGTCAGTGCAGTTAAGTTAGAGTGCTGCTGTTGGTGGGGGGGGGGGGGGGGGGTTAGACAGCAGGGCTCCTACAGCATAGGATCATAAGCACTCTGCAAGATGTCTGAAGGATGCCATCCCCTGAGCATCTGCCTCTGATTGCCACAGTGGGACCGGGAGGTGAGGTAAGGGACCACTAGGGTAATCCCATTAACTGTGACTCTCATAGTGTGTGTTATTTTATGTGTGTCTGTGGCTGTATGTGTGCATGCAGACATGTTTGTTTGTGTATGCATGTGCTTGTAGCCTTGTGTATGTCTATGTTACTGCTTTTTAGACCAATAAGACATTAGGCAATGCAGAAGTTCAAAGGTCAGATCCAAATGAAAGACATATAAACCCGACATAACTGTCAGGTTATGTCGGTTATGTTGGTTAAGACTGTGACTGGTTCATTTAAATAACATCCTGTCAGAATCCCACATTAACAAATTTACATTTCCTTTTTAAATAAACAAACACTACAATCTATATGTAGATAGCATTCAACTCTGTATGTACAATATTTGGTTGCATATGAGACATGTTCATAACAACTTCTTATCAAAGCAGCAATAACTTATAGATATATTTTCTTTCAATAAAAGGTTGTTTATCAGATGAAAATAGCTCAGTGTGGTATGTAGGTTAGCAATCAGGTTTGACAGTTTCATGAGTTGGCATCTAAACGAGTCATTAGTGCGGTGACAAACGCTTTATTGGAATATACATAGAGCTAGACAATGTCCTCACGTGATTGGGAGGACATTTTCTAGCCTTGCTATCAATTATCACGTGCCTGTAATGATTTGCATTTACCACAATTAACTTAAAATATGCAATGAGTTAAAAGAAAACATGAACTGAAATAGCCCATGACTAAAATAAAACTTAAGGAGGACAAGAGTCTTCTACAGGACGTGTAAGTCTACCTTTTTAAAAAATAAATAAATAAATAAAATAATCAACCTCGCTGCAAGCTGCAAGTGAGCTATAATGTCCATACGATTTGGAGAGATAAAATCGAGGCATTGACAGGTAACAAACAAATATCATGTTGATTCTGAATTGCTGAGAAATACTTAAGTGGTCAAACATTAATGGTGCAGACCTTGAGAGCACCTATGATAGTTATCATAATGGCTTCTTTGATTGAGGAGGGGGTGGGGGGATCACTTTAAAAAGCCTTCTGAGGATGGGATATTGGAGGCCAGCAGGATACTCGTGGTAGAGAATAGTATGTCATAAAGCATACAGCCATGCTTAAACAAACCTTATTAAGATCATACATAAGTCCACCCTTTCTCTCTCCGATGATGTACTTTATGCGAAACAAGAAAATGGTTGATTCTTTTTTTATGGATTATGACTTAAATCATTGGAAATGTCTGTCATAATCAAATTGTGTCTTAGGGGCTCACCGTCCCCATCCCACTCGTGCCCCCGTGCTGGTGGCTGTTTCATCATTTTAGCTTGAAACTTGAGACATTTTATTGTGTGGCACTTAGTTACTACAGATACACGCAAGGGAAAGATTTGATTATCTATGTGTAACTAATATGGTTAAGGAAGAAGTTTAGAGTTATTGGTATTCAATTGTCTGATGTTATTATGTATTAGCAGAGGGTGCTGTTTCCCCTGTCAATAAAAGTTGATAAATTTAATTATTGTTAATCTTTGTCTACTCAGTTAACTAGCATAAGTATCTCCATGGGACACGCACAAACACACACACGCACCCACACACACACACACACACAACACACACACACACACACACACACACACACACACACACACACACACACACACACACACACACACACACACACACATTTACGTGCAACACACACACACACAAACACACACATGCACACAGACACACACACACACACACACACACACACACACACACACACACACATTCACAAAAACATACATACACACACACACACACACACACACACACACACACACACACACACACACACACACACACACACACACACACACACACACACACACACACACACACACACACGCACACACAGTCCCATGTTCAAGCATCACCCATTATCAGGTTCACTGGGCAAGAGAGTTATTCTTTATTATTATATTATTCTAATGACACACACCTTTTAGAAACGAATATTTTTAATATTTTTATTGCCATTTTTAGTATAGACAGAACAAGCATTTAATCAGAGCATCATGAAATCATTTGTCATACTTTTCATTGCTTAGCATTTTACTTTTGTAAATGTGTTATTATTGGTTAATTATTCTGACACAAGAACACAAAACAATGCATATCACTAGGTTTTATTTTGTGTTCTGTGTCTTGTGTTAGCAATATTAGCAATAAAATATTCAAATATTTAATAGCATCATATTATGTTATATTATATATATATATATATATATATATATATATATATATATATATATATATATATATTATATATATATATATATATATATATATATATATATATATATATAAAATTGAAATGCATGGGACTTTTTGTGTGTGTGTGTGTGTGTGTGTGTGTGTGTGTGTGTGTGTGTGTGTGTGTGTGTGTGTGTGTGTGTGTGTGTGTGCGCACATGTGTGTTTTTGTGGGTGTATGTTTGTTTTTGTGTGTTTGTGTGTGTTTAATGAAAGTAAACAGGTTGCCTATCATGAAGAAGCAGTTTAGGGTTCCCATGGTGATAGTTAACTGTGTAGACAGAGATAAACCATAATTAGATTAATCAGCTGTTATTGACAGATGAAACAGCACCCCCGGGCATATAAATAAAAACATCAAACCATTTTTAATCAAATACCAATAACTCATAACATCTGCCTTAACCAGAAATGTGTATGATGTTAATAATGTGTCTTGTACTTGACCAAGCACAGTCACTCACAGATATTAAAGAAAAACACATTTGGGCTTGAAGGGTTGTGTTTGTTTGTTCGGTCACCCTGTGTTCTCAGGGCCTGCTCTGTCTCTGTAGTTTGTCAAAGGAAAGTCATTTGAGTTCAAAATGTTATTTGGCAAGAGCAACACTTCATCAACAGCGGGACTCTACTGTGTGTGCTATCAGAGATGTATCAGTCAGCCTGATAAAGCCATCACCCGATGGTCCCCACATAGCAACATCCCATCATAAATAAAAGGAGCACAAAATAGGCATTTTTTTCACAGTTTATCTGCACTGCTTTTCTTCCTCTGCCTTGATTTCCTCTTCAGAAAATGTATTCAGCCTTAAATTGAACTTGAGGGCTTGACAGGTAATGGTTAGTGTGGTAACTGCCCAGATTTCATCAGCCAGGGCATTGTTGGTTTTTTTTCTTCTTTTTTTTCTTTGTGTGCAATTGTTTAATCTTTCAGCCATATTACTGTCATCAAGAACATCAGATAAAAATGCAGAGCAAGCAGAGATATTGGCAATTCTTTTAGGGATACAGAGACAAAGATCTGGATGGAGACAGCTAATGTGAAATGAACAGCAGGACACAAATGTACAATTTTATCTGATGGTGCAACACAATAGAACATATACCTGAGAATCGCAAATACTTCATTTTAGGAACGATAATTTGTGTGTTTAATATATTGTGAGTTCAAATAGGTTTGATTCTACGTAATTACACTGACGATAGAGGCATTCTGGAAAATGTTAGCAGTTAAATACAATTGAAGATACATTGTTTACATTAAATAAGCAACAATTATATATATATATATTTATTGTATATTTAACAGTAATATATATATATATATATATATATTTATACAGTGCTTCATGTCATTACGTTGTGTGTCTGGGAGATTTTCTGTTGTGTGCAAGGTAATCAATTTCAGACACAACCTTTGATAAAAAGTTTAGTCTACGTTGGTCCTTTGCTCTATCAATGTTGGGCTGAAATCTTTGCCAGATGTGTGATTTCAATTTTTCCTGCTCTATTAACGCATTATAAACCCCCACTTAGAGTTACAAAAAACATTCATATTTTTGACTGGGACATTTCCTGATGAGACAAACAGCTGTGCTGGCCTTACAATGCATTAAGTATTTCATCCCTTTTAGTTGGTTAAATTGTGCATGAAATGTTGCTGGCGCTGGGTTCTTCCAAGCTGGACTGATTAGGCAACATCTGTTACATTGGGATAAATCCGTGTCGTTTCTAATTAGCTGTCAGGCTGTGACTAGGTTGTGCCTGATGGGGCCTGGACCTGCTACAGGTTCGTCTCCACGCACTGTCACCTGCTTGTGTGTCGGCCCCCTCCCCCCTCCTCACCCTCAACCCTTCCACTGTTTCCCTTTCCTCCCTGCCTTTTCCCCCCTTACTATCTCTCCCCTCTCTCACTCATCTCTCCCTGTCTCGCGCTCTTTCCCATACACAGCCATCAGCTGTAATTAGAGGGTAGGGTCGATACAAAGGAGAGGAACCGGGTGCCAGCCTGGAGCCCATCTGTTCAGCCTTCTCCACCACCATCAACAGCAGCAGTTGGAGTAAGCTTTGCACAGTCCCCAACACTTGGGGCCGCTCCTGAGCTAGGGCCCCCACTGTACTAATTGCCCCTTCTCACCCAGAGACCACAAACTTTACTCCCCCTCCCCCTGCCTTCTCCTTCTTCAATTCAACTTTGTTCTGCTTCATTCTGGGGTGAAGGGAAATCTATATGGGAAAGCCAATTCATCTTGGTTTAATAGGGCTCCCGTTGGCAAATATTAAATGCGCTCTGAAATGATTCAACAACACTGTTTCCTGCTATTGACTAAATGCAGGTTTAGAAAGATTGGAATGAGCAGAAATCTATAAGGACAAATTAACAAAGACCTTGGTTTCAATCAAAAATAACACAACAATAATGATGGAACTTTAAATCTCAAACCTAAAGAATAAATCATACCATACTATGCTTTAATTCACATTGGTTTATTATCTTATTAGTGCATTAGATATATGATATAATTTGCATAGCAAGAACATTAAATGCTAGTGATTTAGACTGATGGACTTGATAACTATAAGAGTTTAATGTTTAGTGGGTTATACTGTCTAAATGCACTTTCAATGTAGCAAGTGCATAGGTTATTGTTCGAAAATTCTATTGGTCCAACTGTAGACCACTAAAACTAGGCCTATCATACAAGTTTTGTCTGTCAAGCAAGTAAGAAACTTCTTTTTTCAATCTTGCCTTAAACCATGCAACTTGTTTATTTTGTAAAACAGTAAAATTCCCAGCATCCTCTCGTAAGCGGCAAAGTCTATCTTTATCTTTCCATCATGACCTAACCATGTACACTTCCATCCCCAATGACAATCTATGAGAAGTTCACAGATGGAAAAAAAAGAGACAACGGGGAGTGACTGCTATACAAGTAAAAAGTTCCTGTTGAGTAGTTCCTGAAGGCTGCAGATCAGAAACAGTGATAAGGTTGAGTGGTAATCCCTATCTGTTAACTGTAAACAAGACATGCTTCAACAATGCAAATCCTTACAGATCCATACACAGTCCAATGGTTTCAACAACTGTTGAAATAATATAATAAACAGTAAATTACATTCCTTGGGTGACAAAAATAATGTTTTTGAATCAATGGCAACTCTAGATCAATATATGACATGAGAGCAATCTAAAACTACCGTATTCAAATGTTGATAAGAATGATGATGATGATGATGATGATGATGATGATGATGATGATGATGATGATGGTGATGAAGATAATGATGATGTTGATATCCTTCCAATTCCTAACTGTTTCTGCAATGTATGGAAAATCGGTTGTTAGCTGATTGAAAGGACACTTTGAGAGCTACAATGAAAATAAATACGGGCAGCTCCTGAAATGCCACTGTTTGTCCATCTTAGTGTCTGACTGTAAGCTAACTGTCAATACATTCTGGTTTAGGGGGGAAGCCTCCACTGACAGAGAAGGTGCTTTTGGAAAAAGGAACTCTAATCGTATAGCCTGTGAACATGAAGGAGCCAAAAAATGTGAAGGTTTTGGTCGTTTTTCCACAGTACTATACTGGTTTGGCTCTGTAGGGTTTGACTGGGCGCCAAATTATATCATATATCAGTGTGTCTGGGATTTGCAATTCCATTACAACCGGGCTTCCCTGAAGGTTGAATGTCTTCAACTGATGACACAATTGTCTTGAGTCGATGATTCAACAACACACTTTCATGCCTATTTAGTTTGATATCATAGATTCAATCGGGTTGATTTGTTTAAGACACATTTAATAAATGTGGGTTATTTCAGACAGTCTGCAAGACACACAATGATATTGGCAATGAAGAATTCAGTTTGACATTCAATATACTTTATTTGCATCCTAATCTCAATAGCTCATTGAGAGCTATTCAGATTAGTTCCAGTTACACATTGGACAATGTTTCACACATATTTCCAATAGTTTTCATTCATTTTGAGAAAAAAATTCTCACTCCGAACGACAACCAGGGCCAACTTTGGCCAGACCTCGGAAAAGGTCCATCTCGGGAACAGTATCAGTTTGGCTGATAAACGTCATGGTGCGGTGGCAATGGAAAAACGCCACCTGTGTACCTGAATCCCAAATGATATCAAGAAATGCATTGGTTTTTAATTGTTTGTGTTGATGTTGCTTTTTGACACATCCAATAAAATATAATGCAAAACAACATGCTAGCCACCTGTGACAACATGCAATTTACAATATTATAAAAAAAGGATAAAGCATGAGAATAAGAGGCACTCAATGCCGTTTTGGTAGAAAATGAAGACAGAGAAGGAAGAACAGTCTGTGACCAAGAATGACAGTGCTGGGAGAATGTCACAGCAATTGTGGGACCATCACTGGCCAGGCATCAGGGTGATTGCTTTGCGTTCTAGGGCAAGTCTATCCTGGAGGACATTGTACACCCTTCCTCATCTGTGGCCCAACCTTTGGCGCTGACATTTAAAGTGTTGATTTTGGAGCACTTATGCTAATTGTTGTAATTTTCCTGATGAAGCGCCATTCTGATACCTTGATGTGGCCAAGATAGTTTTACATTTTCTATGTGGTCTCCTCTTTGCCATTTGCACTGGTGTAGTGTCAGCTCAAAGTTGCTTGTGAAAGCACACAAAATTGCCAGCAAATTGCATCAGATTGCCAACATTGTGAAAAGGTAAATTGCTTGCAAATCTATTTAAACCACTGGCCTATTTTCATCAGCTATGGTACTTGGTATTCATGATTGCTTAATTGGCGACCTTTTCTATTGTGTAGTGCTTTATGGTGCGACGGAAAGCGATCTTTACCAAACCAATTACCCTTCTTTTCCTCCAACTACTGCATTAGGACTGCGATTGCAAAGGCTAGTCCTTTGAAAATGAACTTTCTGGTTTCAGTTTGGTTATATTACATTGATAGAGAAAAAAATGTGATTTGATGTCATGTTGTTAAGCAACCGTTTTTGTGGAAATCTCCTGGTTATGGGCTCCCTTACAAATATCCTTTCTCTGGATCTGTCATCTGTTTGCCCATAATAACCTTTTTCTGTGTTACAAATAATGAAAATATAAAAATATTTTGTCACATGGTTAGAAAGCAGTATTTGACCAGACTTTTTGGGTGTATACAAATGTGTTCAATCATGCTATATCATTGTGCGCATCTCATGCAATATGGTATTTGGTTATCCCCATACATTGAAGTGTACTATTACTTTGTTCAATTATGCGAGTCAGTCATACCCCCTACCAACAAGAGGGGCCAAAATAATTAACCCTGGATTTACCCACCAGACCTGAGTGCAAAGTAATGGCCCTAGCTAATGTCTGTAAGCCCCATGCCAGGTCCCAATCGACTGGGTATTGGCATGCTTTAGTCCATCCAATGATAGTGTGGTCATTTCAGAACAGCTGGTGTTGGTGTGCTACCTGTGCAGAGACAGGGATGTGTCAAGGCCCTGCCCTCCTGAATGGGTCAACAAGATGGCTGCTCTCTGGCCTATCCTCCATCTTCACCACATTAAGCAGGTGATCAAGGGAGGGAAAGGAGAGACTGTTGAGTCACTATATGGCGGTAACCGAGTATAAAAGGAATGCACATGACCTGAGCAGGGTTTAAGTTCATATGGGAAAATTGCTGAGTCTAGTCTGTGAAAAACTTCAAGCTGGACCCTCTAAGGTCTAGTCTCTGGGGGAAAAGACCACCTAGTTACTACACTCATGTCTTATTTGAATGGGTTTGTGATTCCACTAACAAATGCACCAAATAATTAAACCACAGACAAACAAGTACTTATGCTCCGCACTTTTCGGCTGATGGGAGGTGCACAGGCTCGGGTAGTAGTTGGGGAAGAGCAGGGGAGGATTGAGGTGTTATGAGAGAGTCTTGAGTATGCTTTGGAAGATGGGCGGAAGAGGAAGAAAGAATACTTCTCACTGTTGTCTTGTGTTTGCATGATGGATATGTTCTGTGTGTGTGTGTGTGTGTGTGTGTGTGTGTGTGTGTGTGTGTGTGTGTGGTGTGTGTGTGTGTGTGTGTGTGTGTGTGTGTGTGTGTGTGTGTGTGTGTGTGTGTGTGTGTGTGTGTGTGTGTGTGTGTGTGTGTGTGTGTGTGTGTTATGTGTGTGTGTGTTTCATGTAAATGTATAAATGTGGAACAAATAAATCTGGATGTTTTTTTATTCTTGTGCCAGTGTATGTGGATAGATTTATATCTCTCCATGTGCGTGCATGTGTGTGTGTGTGTGTGTGTGTGTGTGTGTGTGTGTGTGTGTGTGTGTGTGTGTGTGTGTGTGTGTGTGTGTGTGTGTGTGTGTGTGTGTGTGTGTGTGTTTGGTGTGTGTGTGTGTGTGTGTGTGTGTGTGTGTGTGTGTTGTGGACTTGATTGCTAGCACTGTAAAGGAAATACACTCAAATGCTTCTACACACAATGGTTCAACAGTACTAATGATGTGTTTAGAAACATTCTTAACACCCCAGGATTTGTTTTTCTTGATAAGATAGGAGGGAGGTGCTGAGGACTGAGAAAGATTGTCCTATATACGAGACTATGCCTTTTATGACAAAAATAACCGAATACGACACCCAATTAGTAAGAGGATCAGTGACCTAGGTTAATAATTGCAAATTGAATTGTATCAACCTTTGGGGCATGTCTCAAACTTACAGTAAGGTGGACTAAGACTGGCCGGTCTCTTAAATAACAAGAGGTAAAAAACTGGGCAATTCTGTGTATATTTTCCAGCTACCAATAGGCAGGCTTGCTGGTGTGGCGCAGCGAGCGGATGTTCTTGTATCCTTGAGCATCAAAGCTTGTTATCCTCATAATATATATAATCCTCCCTGTACTAAATGTAAATGTAATGTAATGTAATGTTGGATTTAAATAAAATAATTCAGATGTATGGGGTGTTTGTCTGCGTGTGTGTGTGTGTGTGTGTGTGTGTGTGTGTGTGTGTTGTGTGTGTGTGTGTGTGTGTGGTGTGTGTGTGTGTGTGTGTGGTGTGTGTGTGTGGTGTGTGTGGTTTGGTGTGAGAGAAGAAAGGTGGGGGTGCAATATAATTAATTTTCTCTACTCACCCAAACAAAATGTGGGTGAAGGGAATGCGGGAGGGAGGTGTGGTAAAGAAAGGGGTAAGCTCTCTGAGTCAATGCAAAGCTGGTTCTCTTGAGGTGTAAAAATCGATAAAGCGTAACACTGTCATTGTTTGAAAAGTTGAGTTGCACCAGCAACAAATAAATGAAGACCCCACAAATCGATTTGCAGATGCTCCAAGCCTCATTATTCTGGTCTGAATCTGTAATTTTGTTACAAGTTGTATCCCACGGGCTCTCATACCCACATGTGTTCCGCATTGGCAGTATGTCCTGTGTGCTGTAGAGAGCGCCTTCATTACAGTACTTTAGATTTCTTACAATTCATCCATCTTCCTTTGCGGGTTGCAAGGGGAAATGGATGAAAATTTCCCTCTCGCCCCCCCATGACCATGAATATATGAATGTTATTGAAAATATGAATATAAAATATCTGTATGAAAAGGGGAAATTGAAGGTATAGTCTTTCTTGGCATTTCCTTTACCTGAAATGTGCTGAAATATTCCTGAAATTAACTGTAGTCAATCTGTCTTTGAGTTGTTATATACAGATTCGGTTACTGCCACAGGTTATGCTCATTTACATGATTATAGTCTGATCTTTGTCATGCCAAATATCTTGCTTTAAACTTATTCTCTTCTTATTCAACCTTTGATCTCCTAACCTATATTATGTATGCTCCTCCCAACAGGCACTGAGAGAATAACAGTCGTATTGGATTGATGGTTACAGAACCGTCTGTTGCATAACATCAACTTTAAGTCAACCATTTTGTCCACCTGGATGCCATCCTATGTTTAATTTGATCACTGTACATGTTCACACAGTACCAGAGAGTTTCGGTGTGTGTGTTTGTGTGTGTGTGTGTGTGTGTGTGTGTGTGTGTGTGTGTGTGTGTGTGTGTGTGTGTGTGTGTGTGTGTGTGTGTGTGTGTGTGTGTGTGTGTGTGTGTGCGCCTGTACATGTGAGTGTGTGTGTGAACGTGTGTGTGTGTGTGTGTCAGCGTGTGAGACATTGACTGTATGCGTGTGTGTGTGTGTGTGTGTGTGTGTGTGTGTGTGTGTGTGTGTGTGTGTGTGTGTGTGTGTGTGTGTGTGTGTGTGTGTGTGTGTGTGTGTGTGTGCTGTGTGTGTGTGTGTGTGTGTGAGTGTGCAAGTTTGTGAGTGTGAGTACAAGCACATCTTTCTTTCTTTCTATCTCTCTGTAATGTGTCAGCTCGGGGTCCACTCGTTCATCACTCTGCTTGTCTCCACAGTTCAACAGGGCCATTTAGGACAGATCAGGCTATCAGCAGGGAGCTCTCTAGATTTAATGTATATACCCCAGGGTTCACCTTACATAATGTTTCAATCACAGACTCAAAACAGAGCAAACCCAAAAGCCAGACACCAAACTGATCAGCTTCAAAGGGTAATCCAACAAGGCTTGATCGATAAACAGGCAAGGATCATAATCAGAAGATCGATCAAATCAGGGCAAACAAAGCAGGCAGGAGTCAGGCAGAGATGGGGTCCAGAGAATAAGGCAGAGAATCATAATCCAAGGAATACAAAAACTTCTTTTTTTTGCACTGCGTCTTAAAGGTACAATTAAAAAATATTATAAAATCTATTAACGATAATTCTGCACACATTTTAAATGATTTGCATTTGAGCGAATTGGCTCATTTACATTAGAGGTTGGCGAGTAATAGAGCCTTGTGAAGAAATAAACATTGGCATCACTTAATAACTAATAAAACTGTTTTCCACAATATACTCTCAGTCCATTAATGATAATTGAAAGCCCCTGCATCTAAATGAATTGCTTGCAAAATAAATGATGCCTTGTTTTATTAAATGTTTAAAAGTTCAAGAATTACTAATGAGTAAATCTGTGATATCACCAACTTCTCACGGACGCTTACTGAACCATTAGTTAAACGGCAACTGTGATTTGCCGTTTGAATTATCTGAATTATCTGAAATAAGCACAGATTTAAATATATAACAAAATCATTTAAATACTGTATACTACAAAGAGTTCAGAGAGGATGCATGACAGATAATCTCCAGGTCACTGGGGACGATGCAAGAGACAGGAAGATGTGGAAGCAAGTGCCATGTGACGGTAACAAAAGCAGGGACATATTGAACATCAGTGACACACTATCAAACCGTGCAGGGCAACCAGAACTTTTGGGGGGGTATATTAAAGCAAATCAAATTTTAAGTGGATCGAAGGACATGTCTCAGTTGCACACGAGAGTGGGTTCTCTGTGGTTTTGGGGCCAAAGAGATAATTTCTATGTGAAAATACTCATTTAAATCACATTCGCTTAGCGGGTGTTATCAAATTAAATCAGGCTGCTTGTTAGGCCTGCCACTCTGGCTTTTGGGCAGGCTTCAATGTGTAAAATTGGCCAAACAAGAGATTTTGGGGGAACCCCCTGCACGCCCCTGTCCACTTCATCCCTTGGCTCCCCTTTAGGAGCCCGGACCTGGGGTCAGATCCCCCAGAGAGAGCTCCCTCTATGGACTGCCACAGGGCGACAGCAACACAACACCACCTCCAGCTGGGTAACTTATTACAGCTCTGCTCTTTCTCACTTACCCCCTCTTCTCACCCATCCTATTCCCATCCTTTCCAACATGACCAACCCCATCCAACCAGCCACCATCCCCCTCACCTTCCCCTGGTCATTCACAACATCATCAAGACATCACATATTTATGAAGCCATTGGCTGAGGAGTAGTTTGTGTGTTTGTGTGCATGGGGGGATGCGGCGCTGGTTGCAGCAATGGCATGTCAGTCGGTAGACAGGGAGAGAGAGAGAGAGAGAGAGAGAGAGAGAGAGAGAGAGAGCAATATGTGACTGTTGTTGGTGGGGGGACGGGTGGTGTGTCTGCAGGTGGCTGTCACATCAGTAATTGCCTGGATACTTCCCTCTGCAGCGTAAAATTGTTTTCATTATGTGTCATGCACACAGTGCCAGCAGAGAGCCCCATGAGTGCGTTCCCTAGAGGAGGGAGGAGGCCCTCCACTTAAACAGCCGCTTAGCTTCAAATAAAAAAGAAGCAAGGGGAGAGAAAAGGACAGAGAGGAGAGGAGGTGGAGATGGGGGAGGGTGGAGCAGGAGAAGGGAGACAGGAGAGAGGAAGGGAGGTGGAGGAAAAAAAAGAACAGATGAAGCTCATCATTAACTGCGTTTCCAACAACAGCAGACAAGTGTGAGCTCAGACTCCCCCCCCCCCCCCCCCAAAAAAAATAAGAGCTTATCCTCAAACATCTCAGTTACCATGGGGGAGTAGTGTGCCTCCAGCCAGAACCAAGAGCTCCTGCACTATGGCTCCCTTGCTTACCAGGGAGCGATAGAGAAGCAAGAGAGTGAGAGGGCGCGTGCGCGCGAGAGAAAGAGTGAGAAGAAAAGGGGAAGCACTTTCCACCTGACTGGAGTTCCCATGGTTAGCCATACAGGAGGGTAAGCAGGTTTCAGCAAAAAAATGGGCCATTGTCAGGCAGTAATGCTCCATCAGGCGCTTCCATTGGGATCTAAGGGTGTCTTTTCTTCTCTGCTCCCACGCTGCACTAATCACTGGCCTTACTTTGTGTAATTACAGCCAAAGGGGAGAAAATGTGTTTAAGAAGTCATCCTTATCCCTCCCACGTTACCCCTTCCTCCTCTTAGTTTGCTGCAGCTCCTGTCCCTTTTCCCCTTTGCTCTCCTCACCTCCCCAATTTCCTCCTTTTTGAATGAATGGTGAAACTATGCAGAGACAACAAACAAGCTAACAATGACAAATAAAGGCTGGGCAGCAAGGGGAGAGCCGCTGGTAACAGCCTGAGGCTTCTGGCTGGTCGTCTAGAAAGAAAAACGTATGCTGCTTCCATGGAGGGGGATGTCTGCAACAAATACAATTACAGTGCCGTTTTTGGATTCTAACGATGCATCGCGAGGCGAGGAGGTGCAGGAGGAGAACAAGGAGGATCAAATAGGACATAAAAAACACCATGCAGATATTAACTGGTAGCCCGCTGGGGCATACAGGCTGGGGATAATCACCCACGCTATAAAGGCACGTCAGAGACCTGTGAATGGACACAGATTTGCTCTTTCTATTTTTCAAACAGAGATTTAGAAACAGATTTGGAAACCTTAAGGTGCCAGGGCATTGTTTCATGATGACTCAGGGGTCACAGACGCCAAGAGGGGATTTATCAATCAGCCCTCCTCTGCTTTTTAAAGCTGAATAAAAGGCGACCCATGAGGAGACAAACCAGTCCCCTTTAAGAGAAAAGCTTTTCTTATTCATTAGATCCGGATACTGGGTTTCTCCCTTACCTCCTTTTGTGTGGGAGAAGGGGGCATTTTAAGCATAGAAATCCACTCAATGGAAGGAAACAAAATTCATAAAGGATCTTTATAGCGTGGTTCTGGATATGGCATCGATACGCTCGGAGCTCAGTGACTCCAGCTTGACTTGATTTCTCCAACAAAATAAATAAATAATAATTGATCATGTTTTAGATTAAGATTGAATTTTACAAGCACACAAATACAAGGAGAACAGTCCTAAAATGAATGAAGAAATTAAGATTATTATGTATTTTCAATATATTTTTGAAATATTATGATGACCCAAAAAACGAATCAAATGTTATGCAAACTCGTTAGTGTCATTGGAGATATAAGGAATTGGTGATAAAATCCACCCTAGGTTAATGACTTCACTTTTGAACTGGGGCACTTAACCCCTTTTTCCATGCTCAACAGCCAAGTTTAGACAAGGGGATTGATCAGTTCCATCCCCATACATTCTTCAAAGTGCTTCTGGACCAAATCATTTTGCTCAGGGTCATCTCCAAGCACAGGGCAACAAGCAAACAGATAAATGTTTTAAATCTTGCAGCTAAAAAATTTTAATTTATGAAATTTCAAAGTGCCTTGGAAATGAAGCAATACACACATGATAGTTATATGGCAGTATGGATATGGAGATTTTCTTATAATTTATCATTTCATATGTGTCCCTGCGTTTCTTTGATACTCTCCTGCTACCTCCTAAATGGTATCCACTGGAGACTGTAGCGAGCCAATGTGAGCAAATGGATGTCCTGAGTGAATGCAGCATTATGGCCCTGTGGCTTTCTCTCACTGCCTGAAAGACTGTTTAAATGGTTTGGTTTATTATTGCCCAAGGAAGGCTAAAGGCTTCCTTCAGCGTTTGGGCGAAGGGAACCACCAGGCTCTTTACTGGACAGCTGTTCAGGCCGTACCCCACTTTTCATATGGATATGTATGTTAATGACAGCCAATGGACTGGAGATGAAGAGGCCTGAAACATTAGACCCTCTCTTCAGCGTACTTCTAAAGCCACCACAAAAGGAGCAGTAAAAGAGGCTGCAATGGTGAAGCTCACACTTTTGTACCCTGAATTAGTTCTGCAAGTGATGAAAGTGATCTTTCCTGGGCAACAGGGGAAGTCTGCCGATGGCTGGCCTGGGCTCATTAGCACAAAAGTCTGTTGGGACATATAATTGACTGACGTAGCTGCTCCATCTGTGACAACAATGCACAGGCTATGGGGGCTAACCCTAACCCAAATTGTGAAAAAAATAAACATTTCTCTCTTTTTAGAACATCATCTAATTTTCATGAAAAGGTGTGTACTGCTTCTGTAGGTGCTGCTCTGTTAGTTTCCCTATGCTAATAAGGGATCTCTTGGTCTGTTGAAAGTTATGGGGAGCAGCGTCCTGTTGCGGTCAACACTATTGCATTTATTGATTTTAACCCATGGAGGGAGAAACAAACTGATAGGAGAAACTGTTGTTGATTGTGCAGAGCTTAACCCCTTTGTGACTTTCTCTGTTTTGTTTGTTATTGTATTTGGGCCTCAGTTTTATGAACACAATTCCTGGCTTTCTTCAGTATCTCATCACAGTTCCTTATTTTAAGGAACATTTTACAAATTCCCAATTAAAATCACTGTAGTCTGTTCAGCTTATTTATTTGCTTTTAAACAGTTAAATAAAACCCATACATTTTCTGCAAATTACAAAGAGTATCTTCTGTATTGTCTAAAAATGGCGGGGTAAAATTGCTCAGCAAACCAGAAAACCCTAATGGATCAATGTTAAATTGACTGGAAAATGCTGTTTAATTTTCATGTTAATTGAAATGGACTAATTGCTAATATATTCAGAGTGCAAAGCTTTAAAATTGAATAATTTTCCCAAAATGTAATCCATTTAGAAATTGCTTTCAAACCAATATAGCTTATTTTCGGGATGTTTGTCCATTCATGCATTTAAAATAAATCCAGAAAACTCTTAATTAATTCAAGTCTCAAAGAGTTTTATCACTATAAGGGCAGACATTCTAAGAATATGAAGCATTTCAACGGTGAGACATGGATAGTGTTAAGGAGTCCTTTCTCAAAACAATTGGCATTGTTTCTCCTTTATTTCTAAGCAAAAGAATTTTGTCAAGCAGCTAAACAGGGTATTCTTCATGGTTCCCCCTTCTTCACGGGCAACTATAGAAATTAGCCCTACGTTTCTCAGCTCTCACACATGGATACACACGCCTGCATGGACACAAGAAAAAAATCTTTTCTTCTGTCAGCATTCCTGGCCAACAATGGCTAGATTAGTGGACGTCAGGGCCCCCTCGGGGGCATGTATTGTGGCACAAAATACCCTGGGCAGGAACAGCTGGTAAGGGTTAATGGCTACTGAACCTCTCAGCCAGAGCCCTTTCCCTATTGTGTGTTCTGCTCATGGGAAGGACGAAGGCCACTGACAGCTTCTAGGGCGCGAGGACCCTCAGAACACCACTCCAGGTCACCACCAAATGTGGTGGTGGTGGGGGTTAGCCGTAGAAGATGAGGCATGGGCAGGTGGGCTGCAGCCTGTTGCTCAGGGTTGAATGAGGAGGTGCTAAAGGGAAGGGGAAGTGTCTTTGGTCTGTGAGGTGAAAGCTACACACCGATGAGCAGAACATCAAAATGAGCATCGGGGGGATCTGACCAATCTGTTCATGCATACAATTGTAATTGTTGTAAAGAATTAAAAATATGTAGGATTACCAATCAGTTAGTCTTGATATGTATCATGAGACGGCTGTCTTAAACAGGGAAGTGAAGCATCTTTGAATAAAGGTATTATCAAAGCCTACATCACAATAATGACATCTTTTGAAAAATTTCAGTAATAGCCTGTTAGATTGAAATACTGAGAGGACATCTCCTCTACTATGGTCCATTATGCATTAGTATTCAACGCTGGACGTACCCAGGAGGAATAATCAGTCCCCCGATGCAGCCTCTACTCTCTTTCTTCCAGGCCAGTCCCCCCCCCCCACCAAAGAAAAAACCTGTGTGTGGCCCACCTCGGCTTGTTCGCTGAGAAATTTTCTCTCTCTCTCTCTCGTCTGTCGTCTTCTCTCGCTCTCTCTCTCAGAACCAGGGAGGGACTCCTCGCCACACCTCAAAATTGTAATCCCCAAGTGACTCAGCCCCCGCTGGGCAGCATGCAGAGCCCCTCTGCTTGTTCCATCCAGGGCGTTTGGCACCTCCGGCCGTGCTCATTAGACGGCTGATTATGATAGCGCGCTGCGGTGTCATGTTTAATGGGCTCTGACACCTGATTGGTCCGTGTTACAAATCCTGTCATGCAAATTGAGCCATTTGTGTTGTGTGATATGGGAGATGAAATGAAAGATTAGTGTCTGGAATGATGGGGGGCGAAGGAGGGCACGTGGCCTCTGCAGTATGATTATAAAGATAAGGACAAGCATCTTTCCTTTTTTACCCCCCCCCCCCCCCCACCCCGCCCTTCTCTGGTGGCACTTCATGCTGGGCCAGGAAAGATTAAATTAACATAGCCTTTCTGTCGTCAAGGAAAGCTGTAGGAATCAGAAAAGCAGTCTATCTTTGAGCAAATGCATATTCTTCAACCCCCCCCCCCCCCCCCCCCCCAACAGTAAACCATAGCCTAGAATAATTGGGGGGAGGACTCCTCCTTTGTAATCACATCAGCCCCTTAAAAAGCGCTGTAAATAATTAAACAGATTAAGATTCTGCATCCGCGTCCGATTTTATATGTTGACCTTTTTTTTAGGTACACACAACATATGATGGAGATGGTAATAAAGCCATGCTATCTGGTCTAATGAATACGTTTAGCAGTTCTGGAATGTGATTTTCCCATTGAATTCTATAATCACAACCAGCTTGAACATTTTCAACGACTTATTTATTTATTTATTTTTTGTTTTGTTTAAAATTAATCCATTTAAAGTATCTTTTCTGTTTACTGTGATTGCCAACGTCATATCACCTATCCCGCCAGTGAAAGTGGTTCCGTGTATAATTTTCCTCATTCTGGGTTTAGATGCGTCTATTTGGTGGTCATCACTCCATTATTTTACCCCAAAAATTGTGAACCACTTTATATTGCACAGCAGATCATTTTTGTGTTGAGGTATTGCATCAGCAGTCGGCTTTTATATGTCAATGAGTCAGTCACCTCGGTTGAACAGTATTTGTTTTTCTTTTTTTTTTGTTCATCTGGGCCTGAGGAACACTGTGCTAAGCACAGCAGCACCACTTGTTTTGGCTCTTACCTTACCTTTTGTAACAGAATGAGAAACCCAAATACATATCTGACGCTGAATCCTTCGTACTGAGGAGCCTTGTCAAACGCAGTCTGCTGGAACATGTGTTGGGGGAAACACACACACACACGCACGCACGCACACACACACACACACACACACACACACACACACACACACACACAAACACACACACACACACTACGCTCTAGATCACACACTAGTTTACACACACACACACACACACACACACACACACACACACACACACACACACACACACACACACACACACACACACACACAAGAGCACATGCAAACACACACATAATAGATCACACACGCTCACACACACACAAACACACACACAAGATTCAACACACATAATCACGCAAACCCCCACACACTAAATGCATGCATGTACACACACACGCATGCACACAAACAAATATAAATATAATAATATATACATATAAACCCACAAGATCACCTAGATCATATACACTTAGACACATAAAATGTCTCACACACACACACGCACACACACACACACACACACACACACACACACACACACACACACACACACACACACACACACACACACACACACACACACACACACACACACACACACACACACACACACACACACACACACATACACACGCACACAGACACCAACACCCACCTGTTCCCAAACACACTAGAACACACACCCACAAACACTAGATTTCTCTGTGACCCACACATTTTCAGCTTATAGCCTCATCATGTTTGAACTCTTCATGAGTATGTGGAAGAAAACATTTATCAACAAACAACAATTATTCAACATTTATTAATCAAGATTTGTGACTTTTGCCAAGAACATCATTCATCATATTTCAGATAAAATAGGGCTGGTTTACAATATATAAGTTAAAACACAAATACGGTGAAGGGTTTAATTTTCTATCAAGACAGGAGTACAAACTCAATTGTTTTCAACCTAGACCCTGTTTTCAAGGCATTCTTTCAATTGTAAACAATGATTCACCACCTTTTCTCTAAATATAAACGTTACTGCTTTTCAAAACTGCCCAAGATTATTATAAAGCTATTGATTAGTTGTCATGTTCAGGTTGCTCTTTTATTGATGTTCCCAGAATGTGAAAGTA
This sequence comes from Melanogrammus aeglefinus, assembly GCA_900291075.1. Classification (NCBI taxonomy): domain Eukaryota; kingdom Metazoa; phylum Chordata; class Actinopteri; order Gadiformes; family Gadidae; genus Melanogrammus; species Melanogrammus aeglefinus. Next base: position 4,678 of record OLKM01002943.1, on the reverse strand, counting down.
GCCAGCAACCTGAATGTAAAGATCTGGATTTATTGGCACTGAATCTCTAAATTTTATCAAAAGCCCATTCCACTGTGACATTTTTTTTTGCCCATAAATCAGCGAGCAGGGGGAGGGGGATATCTACCACCAGACAGTAGTGGGAGATAGATGAGCCGCAGGGACTAGTAGGTCAGTAGAGACTTTTCACTGGTCAATCCTAACACTGCCGCATGTTAACTTATTTCCCTTATCAATTGGTACTTTACTGAGCAGGCTTTTACCGGTAATTTGTTTCACACAACTAGAAGTCAATAAAATATGGAGAGAAAATATCTGATTGCTATTTAGACTTTTGCACAAAAGATAATGTATTTATTGTTAAATAATTATATAAAATCCGCAAACATAAGATAATGTAAGTATAGGAGATGGATGTAGTTATTATAAATTAATATCAGTGAGATGTATTCCTGTTCATTTCTGCACTGGAAAAACTTACTTACTGAAACGTTACTGGCCTTCAAATCCAGTGGAACATAAGATAGGCTATAGGACATTGGACATCATGACGTCACACTACAATGACCGCCTTCATTTTGGAAGCCTAGCAAGCATTTGTGTAATTGTATGTTTTTGTATTTTTTGAGTAATTGTTTAGAAATGAGTGGAATTATCTTTCATTGTGAGAAGACATTGTTGTGATAGAAACTGACACATATTTTCTTATTGTTTTATTACTTTGTGGGCTCCCTCTACAGGGCCAGTTATCCTTAAAGGAAAGGACCTTTGGACTTGAGAAGTGTCGTGTTTACAACAATATTCTTTTTAATACTTTTTAATATTTGGTTGAATCAGCTATTGAATCAGACTCGCCAGCAAATTAAGATGTTTTTATTTGCAACTCATCTGGACATCGTCAGTTTTATCACAAACCATCAAGCGTCTAATGTGATTACCCAGTGAGCTCAAGGGTGATCTTGTCGAACCCTAACACTAAGCCTAACCATGGAAACACAAATCAAAACTCATCATGTGGATGCAATGAATGAGTATAATAAGGAAAATGTACATGAAATCTCTGGAATGGAAACTAAAAGAAGCTTCACCCACAAGGAACCAGTGCAAAGAGGCACTGCAGACATACTCACTGTGCGTCCAAAGGAAGGACCTAATTTCAGCCATTCACTGCATCACCTAGCTCAAGGAGAGGTCGATGCGCCACACGACACAGTTCAAACACAAGCAATAATCCCTATGCAAGCCCAATCACACGTAGAAAACCAGGTGCTTCAACCCAATTGAACCCCACGCAAGAGGCAGCTTTGTCCAACATCTTGAAGAGCCAAACTAACATTACTGCCACTCTTGTCAAGAAAACAACAACTGTCCGCTCTGCCTCCAGGAACATTAAGGTCTTTGGAAGGTGATCCACCATTTGCAACAAGTTCTAAATTCGCAACGGACGGATACATAGAAAAGGCCCTGTATTTTGGCAACATTTAAGATCAATCTGTCAATTATTGCAACACTAGGTCTAAGGAGAAGGAGAACATTGATGCCAATTCAAGGTCACCACAGCCTCAAGATAGCAGCTTTCTCATCTTAACTCACACATGAGCCAATGCGTCTGTTCTGTTCAAATGGAAACATAATGGACATGTGTCCACAACTCAAAAGAATAATGCACAAGACAATGCACAAGACAAGAACAGCTTCCTAAAGGAACATGGAAACAGTTTTGCGTGCCTCGGGGCACATGAGCAAAGACTATAGTGTGCATTCAAACACACCCAACTGTGATAAATATATATTACATTCATACCTATATATTCATACCTATATGCTACCTATATTCATATAGGTAGCATGGAAAAGGAAAAAGGAATAACATTAGGACCTATGGATGGACAATGGATCAATAACAGGCAGTCATATTGTCTCAGGTGTGGAGGTGAGCGAGCTACATGGCAACAAATTCATTGCCCTCCCCGATGCTTACACCGAGAAGACTATGTAACAAAAAAAACCATCCCAAACCCAAATGATCTTTCCAAGTGGCCATACCTCAAAGGATCAAAAAGTAATGTCACCATGGCAGATCATCAACAGCCAAGAAGAGGGTAAATAAAAGAGCAATAGGGTTCAGACACAGTTATTACCTTGCTAGGATGGGTGGTTATGGGTCCATTAAGAGGGGGAAAAGAATAAGGTGACAGTAATCACTTAATCTCTGACAATAGGATTTCATTGGTTAACCTACATGAGATATTGGTCTCATATTACAATAGTGAACTCAATGAAAAATCATATGAAGACGATGAATAAATGTCTAGAAACCAACAGTTCATGAAGATTGAAGATGAAGACTCGACTCCAAGATTGTGGATGGACACTACAGTCTCAGGTTACCTTTCAGGAGAGATGATGTCTCACTGCCTGATAATCGTCATGTTGCACAGCAATGTCTTTCCAACCAAAATATAAAGTTAAAAAGGAAAGAGGCATTTGATGAAGAATACAAGGAATTTCTCCCTGATGTCTTTGACAAGGGATACCCTGAGGCAGTGCCAAAGGGGCAGCTGAGGCGTGAAGCCTGGTACATACCTCGGCATGGGGTGTACCCCCTCAAGATAGGAAAACTCAAGAGTGAGTCGCTGTCACAACCAAAATTGTACCGGGGGCGAAATTGTACCGCCTATGTAATTTGCGTCTAAACATTACGTCATCGTTCGACGCGATTGTCCGTTGTCAGGCAGGTTTCAAAAAACATTTGCGCTCATCAAGACGAAATAACACAGATAATACAGATATTACTTGTTTTTACTTTATATTTGTATTGTATTTAATTGTTTCATCGAATTTAGCTAGTAAACTGAATGTTTAAAGTGTATCGTAGTTTATATTTGTATTGTGTTTAATTGTTTAATCAAATTTAGCTGGTAAACTGAGTGTTTAAAGTGTATCGTAGTCTAGCTAGCTTGTGTTAATTTAATTTAGATAATAGACGTCATCGTCCTTTGCCAGGCAACGTTTCTGCCAGCAGCCAATCAGAATTATGGCTGACACTAAAGCAATGTTTCGCCAAGTGAAAGTTTCTGAAGAGGATGTGGATTTTCTGAGATTCCTGTGGTGGCCTGGGGGAGATGTAAGTCTTACACCTGTATAATACTGAATGACACAGTGTGCGAAATACCTGTCAATATTCGGGGGGGGGGGGGTGTCCCCATCCCCCGATAGTTGCACAATACCAATCTAAATTTTCTCAATATGCAGTGGGCCTATAAAATTACAATATTTCATGGATGCAAGCAATCAGTCTATAGCCTACATGAAAAAACATGACCCACACGCATACAACAATTTTTGATAATCTGATATGCTATAGTAGCTGTAACGGGCTGTAAAGAGTGGGCGGAGACAGAGTTTGCGTTCTGCGCTGGTTCGCTTTATTCAGCACAAAAGCGAACAACCAGACAATCCAAATAATAGAAAAAGCACTTTAACAAAAAGGGTCCAACACTCGTTCGCCGGCTCTCTGCCGGTTTGCTGCGGTTTCTCGCCCTTTCTGGAGGCTCTCACGCTCTCTGGTTCGTTTCTCCCTACTGAAAGGCAAAGCAGACACATAAATACACTCTTCCTGATTGGGTCTGATTGCGGACACCTGTTCGCAACCAGACCCAATCGCCCCAGCAGACCCGGTGCTCCCTACTCCCCCTACCGGCAGACGCCGGCCCCCTCCACAGTAGCCTATTCGTAAAGCAACACTTTAGCCAATGCAGCCTCCTATGTCAGTATACTGACAAAGGAGGCTGCATTGGCTAAAGTTTATTGGATGCACGTTATTTTATAACAAGGAGAGGAAAAGATGTGTATTAAAATGAAAACACAACAATTATTTTATTGGCACCAATATGGCGCACTTAAAAGAGCAATCAATATCTAAATGCTAGAGGGGTATTCCATCAAAGTCGCTAACGAAGGCGGCTTAGTTGATTAAGCCCAGTTAGAACTAACACCAACTTCCACTTGAGGCTAAAGCCATTCCATCAATGTAGTTCAGCCATGCCTTGCTCAGGCAAATTCAAGCCAGGCTTATGTCATTTTGGATTACGCATGCTCATGAGATATGTAACCAGCCCGGAACCGTGAATGTCGAATGATGGATCAAATGTCTGAAAAGGATCCGAGCGGGAATCTGTTCCAGATGGCGGGACAGAAGCTGCTTGTGGAGGTCTAGTATGAGAGAGTGACAAGCATATAATAAATTCAAAAAGGGAACACCGTACCCATTAATAAAAACAGGATGGAGGTCCGCCTTGGTAAAAAAAATCTCAGATCTCCTGAAATGAATGAGTGTATTAAGCGGAACAATATTTACATGTAATATTGTCGAAGATTTTTATTCCAGGGAGATATATTCTCGATGAGGAGTGAACAGGATTGCTGGGATATCAAAACAACCTTTTCAAGCCTTTTATTTTCATTTCGTGTTAATAATTTAAATTGACTAACAATAAGTATTTGTAACTCAAACAAGAAGTTGGTCTCGGGATGCGCGCCTGAGACTCCACCTGATATGGAATTTATGTGGCTGACATTTCCCATGGCAAGCAGTGTTCTTCATTTTTCACCATCAGTTACAAATTATTAACTATTATACTTTTACCAGGGTTTTTGCAAGTTATAATTTTGGTTC
>OLKM01002942.1:15000-49146 GCA_900291075.1 Melanogrammus aeglefinus | reverse complement strand
GCCCCCGCCCCCGGGGTCCCGGTCAACGGGCAGCTCCACACCGAGTACCACAGCTACTACGTCAAGCCCCCCACGCGGGCCCTGCCCCCCCCGGAGCGCGAGGAGGACTACGAGGAGGAGCCCATCGAGCTGGCCCTGGCGCGCATGCCCCCCGCACCCAAGTCCTCCAGCGGGCCCACCCCCCGGCCGCCCTCCCAGCTGGGGAGCAAGGGCGACGGCAAACTCAGGAAGCAGGATTCCCTCAAACCAAAAAGCCTTGCGGACGCTAAGAAAGCCAGCGTGGAGATCGCGGACGCGCTGACGGAGGAGAGCGTGAGTTGCATGCAGAGGAGGGGGGATGGAAGGGGGAGACGATGCCCTATTTCGGATGAGTATCTTTGGCTATGAGCGGAGCAGGCATTGAGTGATGATCATGTTATTCAAAGGGCTGCTTTGTGAGTGAGACATCTTCAGCTTAACATTAGGAGCCCTGATCCGATGTTCTCAGGTCTGAACATAATGTCGCTCCGTCTGCAGGGTCCCAACTCCATCCTTGTTGCCATGGTGATGCTGTTGAACATCGGGCTGGCGATAGTATTTGTCCATTTCCTGACATGATGATGCGTACCTCAGGTATGTCCGTGGGCTCTGATATGTCATTGGTGGATCGCACTGTTATTATTACAAGGTTTTTTTAATGTTGTTTGATGTATTCACGAAGATTCTGATGTATTTAAGATCTCCCCCCCCCCAAAAAAACGATTTGTGTTTCAGCGAAACCATGACAACCGGGGCAAGATGCGTCGCACGCCTTTGAAAAATCGGAAACCGACGCCAGCAAGTCGGACTCTGGGCGCCAAAGGCACCTAGGACTCAGTGAGGCACGCTGAAGAACGAAATACCAGGAGAAAGCCATCTCTACACCCCCCCCTGTCACCCGCCCTCCCCACCCCACCCCCCCCACCCCCCCCCCCACAAGTATCATCCCCCTTCGCTGCGGATAAGACGAGCTAAGGAATACAGAACAGATAGATAGAGAGCCAGGGGTATATACACTAGACGCAATCCTACAAATGCCGTCAGGAAGAAAAAAAAGCAAAGGTAATTGAAGCCCTCAGAGTGTGCTGACCGAAGCACCCGTCTGCATCACGCCCCCCACCCCCACCCCCGGGCTCTGGGCCCCTGGGCCCCGGGGCCCCCACTCTCCCACTGCCCTGGCACAGGGAGCGCTGGGCGGGGCCCGACTTTTTCGCTGGAGAAGTGTGTGCGCGCGGAGATGCACTTTCGCATGACAGGAGTGAACAGCTGCCTTTCTATTTTGCCATCTGACGTTGACGTTGTGATTGGGGTGAGGGTGTTGGGAGCGGGGGAGGTGGGTGAGGGGGATGAGGTGGGGAGGGGGGGAGGGGTGTGGTGAGGTGGTGGGGAGGGAGGGTTAGGTGGTGGGGGTGGCGTGGCGTTGCTGTCACAGTGCTCCGGCGCTCCGAGTCTCGCCACAGGAAACCGGACACGGCCGAGCGCGGCTAGCGGCAGAGAGGTGCTAGCGCGATCGCTGGCCTGTCTTACTCTGTCGGTGTGTGTGTGTGTGCGTGTGCGTGTGTGTGCGTGTTTGCGCGTGTGACTGTGTGTGTGAGTTTCTGTGACCCTACTATGTTGTTTGTGCTTCTTTAAATTCACTGCCGCTTTCTCCCACCTCCCCCACCCCTCCTGTCACCCAGGATGGTACAGTCCGGCCCCGCCCCCTCACACAGCAGTTTGGTTTTCGGTGCGTTGTCAGTTGGTCTCGTCTCTTTTGGTTTGTTTATAAAAAACATGTCTGTGTATTTTATGTAGAGGCTTATTCTTTCATTGTTGTTCGCTGAACGTTGGTTATCTGCAGGAATTGACGTGCGGATGAAAAGGTAAAAGGTCAATAATCAACAATGATTAATAAATGAGTTAGTTTTTCCCGTTTGGTAAAAACAGGAATAACTGATTTATTTAATTTCTAGAATATGGGTGTAAGTCAATAGTTGCATATTAATATTTAAAAAGTGCAATATGTTTTATTTTTTTAAGGTTTATCGTATACAACGCCAAATGGCAGTTTGTTGTACCATTGTATAAAAAAATATTATGTCTCATTTATTTTTTAATACTGCATTCAAAGAGCGTGATTGTAACTTACTTGATTGGATAAAGAGCGTTGATTGACAGCTGGTGTAGAGAATCAGGGTTGAAACCTATTCAGCCCGGCTAGCTCTGCCAAAAAAGAAAAGTGGCAAATGTCTTTTTAAACACATTATTTATTTGAAAAAATCAGAATGAAGAAAAACACGATTTTACAACTTGCTCTGAGACTAATTTGCATGAAATGTCATTTTCATCCTCTCATCCCCCTCCTCCCTGCTTCCAATGTTAGAGTAGTCTGTAACCTTTAAGCTGTGAAGAGCCAACACGCTGTTCAAACAAACAAACAAACGCTTTGGTAGGGTTTATCTCCTCCTGCATGAGAATGGAGTGACTTGTGTCCTTAATAGAAGATCTTGTTGACATTTTATTCAGGGTTTTAAGGCCAATAGAGAATGCGGCATATGAGGTGTTGGGATGAGAGGCCTTTTTAAAGTCTTTAACAGTATTGCTGTTTACCTCAGAACCAGATGAGGAGGAGGATGGGAGGGCTAAGAGGAAGAACCTCATAAGTGATGGCGTCCTTGTCTTAATTATTGCTGTTGTCGTGGAGGGAGGGGGGTCACACACTGACTGTTGCTGTCATCCCAGTCATACTTTTGAACTTGCCACTTCATTCGTATTGTTTGATGTCGTCGTTGCAAGTGAAGTATTTGGTTTATTTTAGTTGAAAAGTGAAATATTTATTTTATTCAGATATTAGTATCGCGCACAGCAAATACTTTTTTTATAATTATTATTCATGGTACGATTAATGGATCTGTGTTTATTTGGGGCGTCAGGGGGGTTTAAATGTTTTTTGTTTCTGTTGTACCACTGTGGAATGTGACTTTGCGTTGAATCTGTTTCACAAATTGTGATTATTTGTAAGCAGCACATTTTATTCAATCACTTTTTCTTTGTGGCCAGGTAGATTTACTACCAAAACAAACTCCCTTCGTCATCATCAATATATCAATCAATCAATTCACAATTAAACCCTGGACAAAAGGATTTGCATGTTCTCAGTGGCAGATCACGTTGGGAGAATGACATTTGAAAAGCCACTGTGTGTGTGCGTTTGTGTGTGTGTGTGTGTGTGTGTGTCGTGTGTGTGTGCGTTTGTGTGTGTGTGTGTGTGTGTGTGTGTGTGCGTTTGTGTGTGTGTGTGTGTGTGTGTGTGCGTTTGTGTGTGTGTGTGTGCGTTTGTGTGTGTGTTGTGTGTGTGTGTGTGTGTTGTGTGTGTGTGTGTTTGTGTGTGTGCGTTTGTGTGGTGTGTGTGGTGTGTGTGTGTGTGTGTGTGTGTGGTGTGTGTGTGTGTGTGTGTGTGTGTGTGTGTGTGTGTGTGTGTGTGTGTGTGTGTGTGTGTGTGTGTGTGTGTGTGTGTGTGATAGATACAACATCATTTACAGTTTTTGGACCCTTCTGTCAGTCTTCTCTTCTTCCTTGGTGTCACTCCCTCTTTGATTTGCTTTCTGTTTTATGAACACAAAGACTGTAAGACTCGAGGGACTGAAAACAAAAAAACCTGTTTATGAGGATTTTTTAATGCAGCATTGCATGTTGGAAACATTTATATATAGATTATATACTATTTGTAAGGATTTTTACGGAGCACAGTCTGGGATCTGCTCTGAGTTGGTATTTTTCTAACGATTTGCACACCTGTATTTTGACAAGAAACGTAATTTATTTGTAATTGGTATTGTAATGCACATATGCTGAGAAGATTTGGCAAATTAAAAAAACATTTCTAGTTGGTCGTAATGTACCTACCATTGAGGATCTGAAAAGCGGGTGAACTTGTATGAATATTTTACAAGAAGAGATGGAACTGTGTCGAGCTTTGATATCTCAAGGTTCATGTTACCCCATCGATTTGAGCAAAGTCTTTGGAGATGGATTTCTGTGGATAACAATAAAGAAGTTATGCCTTGTAAAACGGTATGATTTGTGTGCCTCCATTTTACTTTCACTGCTTCTTCGACAAGCGCACTACCACATAATTCTACATAATTCATGGTCGTGTAATCAAATGGAATTCCATTTACTCTAAATCGTGCGACATTGACTCACAGATTGTGTATTCTCATGATACTCAACTCAAAACTACAAACTACAAAAGTAGATAATCGACCAAGTAAATACCAATGCACATTAGGGCAAATTATACGATTTTAAAACAATTCCATACAAACATGTTTATTATACGCATGCAGATACGTTTTTCTGTCAAAGCCGAGCCCTGGGACTTCACTAAACTGTTGTTCGGGACGGCCAGGGGAATCACACGTGACTGGAAGAGTTTCATCTGTCGGTCGGTTCTTACACGCTGGTTCCCACCTATAGATACATGACGTCTCCGCTCTCCGCGACGGTGCTATGAACATTCCCCATTAACAGCCTCCATACTACACCTACCACACACACACACACACACACACACACACACACACACACACACACACACACACACACACACACACACACACACACACACACACACACACACACACACACACACACTTCCTGCTCCTAGGAATGACCTTTACGTAATGGCTGCCAGGGGGAAATGAGGCGTTGCCATGGAATCAAAGTCCCTTCTTTGTCGCCCCGACGGTCGTAGCCCGTGCAGCGACGGGGGGTGTTGGCTCCGAGCGGGGGTTTGTAGTACTGTTTCCACTGCTGCTCAGGGCTGGGGATTAGTGTTCGGTTACAGCAGCACCTGCCTGGTGGCGCATCAGCGGTCCCCCCCCCCCCCCCCGTGAGCTCTAGACCCGGGTTGGGGTTGACAGTACAAACACTGGAGCGGAGACCAGCTGACCTGCCTCGGTACACCTCTTCAACGGGACTCTGAACTGTATTGGTTTGGAACAGAGAGCTCAGATAGCCAAGGCCCAAATGTTATCTTTGATTTACAGGAGAATCACAGAATCATATTCCCCTTGTCTCCACTTATCTTTCGAAATAATGATTTGAGGGTGAAGAACGTCCTCATACATGAATGTGGAGTGTGTGTGGTTGATGGCTGGTTTCAGCAGCCTCACCTGGCCCGAGTCAGACTGACTCTGGGGCTGAGTGAGGCTGTACACCTGTTGTGCATCGACTAATCAGTGAAACACGCCATCACCATCGCAATAAGCCGGGTCCACCATCACCACCCTGGTCTGGTGACAGAGGAGCCCAGGGGAAGCTACCTAGGTGGAGTGTGGGACCCTCCTAGGTGGAGTGTGGGACCCTCCTAGGTGGAGTGTGGGACCCTCCTAGGTGGAGTGGGGTACCCTCCTAGGTGGAGTGTGGGACCCTCCTAGGTGGAGTGTGGGACCCTCCTAGGTGGAGTGGGGAATCCTCCTAGGTGGAGTGTGGGACCCTCCTAGGTGGAGTGTGGGACCCTCCTAGGTGGAGGTGAGCGTGTTACAATGAATCATTAGAAGAATGAATCAACTTGACATCACTCTTTCTTGTGAGGGGAGCCTTGTTCTTGGTATTCGGAGATGGTTCTACCGTTTGGAAGGAAGCAGTGATTAAGCGTCCCCCCATGTGACTGAGCCCTCTACTTCCAAAGCAAAAGACTGTTTGCTAGAACTTCTAAAATTGGATTACGGCACGTAAGCAGCAGGGATATCGTGTCGCTACGTTTTCAGAACTGTTGCTCAGACATCAGTTTTGGGGAGATCCGTTTTCAATACCGAGCATAGCTAACTTAGCTTAGCATCACTTCCTGTGCCAAACAATGTTCACCCAAACACATTTTTGGTAAATCAAATGTCTAACACCAACTAAAATAAGCTTTTACATATCACATATATCTTTTCTTGGAGCGGGCCTTGACCTGACCCGACAGATGGGCTTGTGAGTTTGAACGGTCTTCACTGCGATCGTGGCCCGCCGCCGGCAGCTACTGGTAGGGGCGCGCCAAGGTGACCTGGTCTGGGGGGAAGGAGACCCACACACGCAGCCCATGGTGTGCAGACTCAACGAGGGTTCAAGGCTGTAGTCGGGGGACCCCTTCCTGGGGTCCACCTCCTGGGAGAAGGCTCCCGTTGGATGGAGGGGAAGGGCGGTCCTTTGCAACAGGATGCTCCCTCCGGCCCTGACGTTTGGCCGGTTGTTCTGGGAACGCCTGGGGATCCCACAGAGAGGAGCCGGGCAGGAGGACGTTCCCGGGGAAAGGGGCACCTTGCCTGCCCTACTTGGCCCGTCGTCCCGCGTCACACACCCCTACCTGGGGCAGAGGAAGCAGAAACTGACATGACTTGCAATACGAGTAGACACCAAATATACGCAGTTGTTAAACGGACACATTCTCATAAACATGAAGGTACATATTTACAGCATAGATAAGCATCACAGCCTCAACCGCAGATTTGTTGTCCTGTTCTCCTGTCCTCCGTATTCTACTCCTTTTCTATATCACCCACAATGCCTAAAACCCTGTCAGAAAGTGTGCTTCTCTTCAATCCCACCACCCCTACCTGTTACAACTCATTCATTTTAATATTTCTATATTTCTGGAGGTGAACTTCCATTGCCAGCTTTCCTTAAAACTTGTGCTGCATCATTTTCCCTGAAGTAGTAGTAGTAGTAGTAGTAGTAGTAGTAGTAGTAGTAGTAGTAGTAGTAGTAGTAGTAGTAGTAGTAGTAGTAGTAGTAGTAGTAGTAGTAGTAGTAGTAGTAGTAGTAGTAGTAGTAGTAGTAGTAGTAGTAGTAGTAGTAGTAGTAGTAGTAGCTGTGTGTAGAAGCTGCTTACAGAACTTTATGAGATCTGATGTAATATTTAAGTGTTTTAATGATGTGAATGTTTAGACCCGTAATCCATCTGTATGTTCCCAAAGCCTGGGAAAGTACTCATGGGACTACTGTGTTCACATTATCTGATCAATATTCCAGCATTTGTTTTGCCTGATACACTAGTGGGTGGGTAAACTGATATACCAATCTGAAAACTTTCCTCATCATTCCACTTTCCAGACCTCTACAGAAAATAGGACAGCTTGTGTTTTGCCAGAGGCGATAAGGAAGCTACCCTTGAATGTGTTGCAACAAAGACTTTTCCTCCCTGGTGGAGGCAAGATGCCCAAATACATCCCTCCCCATATCTCTCCTAGTCATGGCGGAGATTTCTGACCTGGTTTCATTCAAGACTCCCCTGTCAAAACCATTGTACTGGGCATAGACAATCCTAAGTGTTGACATATTGACCCCAATGCCATTAATTCACTTGAAAATGCACTCGGCTTTTTGACAGTACAATGAGCCCCAGATTCCCAGTGCTTCATATATACACCAAAATAATGATCTAACATTTAGAAATGCACAATCTTAAACCAATCTATTCAATTTAATTGCAGTTTTAATGTGCAGAACATTTTTTCTTTATCTAGTTGGATGTGCTGGGAGTGGGGAGGTTGCACACATTTTGGTTGAATTAAAAGTCAAACTAACTTATCAACCTTGTCTTATAACTCATTAATTACCACTTAGCCATTGTTTCACATCACTAGGACCGTCAGTAACTACCCTCCCCCCCCCCCAGTGAGGTGGAGTGAAGCGTAGAGGGAGCAGCCTCAGAAACATCTCAACTACACGGGGCAGCGCACACTGTGGAGCACGGACACGGGGTGGGAACCTTTAGTGCAGTGATTGTGTGATATTGTGTGTGTGTGTGTGTGTGTGTTTGTGTGTGTGTCTGCATGCATAAGTGTGTGTGTGTGTGTGTATGTGTGTGTGTGCATGTGTGTGTGTGTCTACATGCATAAGTGTGTGTAAATATGTGTGTGTGTGTGTGTGTGTGTGTGTGTGTGTGTGTGTGTGTGTGTGTGTGTGTGTGTGTGTGTGTGTGTGTGTGTGTGTGCGTGCGTGCGTGCGTGCGTGCGTGCGTGCGTGCGTGCGTGCGTGCGTGCGTGCGTGCGTGCGTGCGTGCGTGCGTGCGTGTGTGTGTGTGTGTGGGACGGCCCCCAAAATAGAGCTGGTAGCAGCTGCAGCAGGGTGGGTCAGATCTGAGGGACATCAAAGCTGCGGCCGCTACCAGCCGCTTGCTGTGATCATGGCCACTAATGGTGTAATGGGGGCTGAAAGGTCACTGATTGTTTTATGCTATGTCTCTGTGTGTGTGGCGGGTGGGGGGGGAGAGAGAGAGAGAGAGAGAGAGAGAGAGAGAGAGAGAGAGAGAGAGAGAGGAGAGAGAGAGAGAGAGAGAGAGAGAGAAGAGAGAGAGAGAGAGAGAGAGAGAGAGAGAGAGGGAGAAGAGAGAGAGAGAGAGAGAGAGAGAGAGAGAGAGAGGGGGGGGAGAGAGAGAGAGAGAGAGGAGAGAGAGAGAGGAGGAGAGAGAGAGAGAGAGAGAGAGAGAGAGAGAGAGAGAGGAGAGGGGGGGGGAGGAGAGGAGAGAGAGAGAGAGAGAGAGAGAGAGAGAGAGAGAGAGAGAGAGAGAGAGAGAGAGAGAGAGAGAGAGAGAGAGAGAGAGAGAGAGAGAGAGAGAGAGAGCGAGACAGGGACATCAAATGATTTGTCTCTTCGTGGACACAGTATAAAAAAACAACCGGAGTGGGGGGGGGGGGGGGCAGGCAGGGGAGGTGCGGTGCACAAGAACATTCTGGAACACTGCGTCAAAGGCACTCCGGGAAAGCTGTTATCACTCCAACAGCAAATATCAAAGAGGACCAACTGTGCCAAGCAGATCGTGAGATCATATCCCGTTACCCCTTTCGGACCACTCATTACCCCCCATTGTGTACAATATCAACTCATATGGGACATATAAAATGTGTGTGTGTGTGTGTGCGGGGGAGGGGGGCGTGGTGGGGCGGCGGGGGGAGTCCCTTGCTGTCTTCAGTGTCCCGGGACAGAATCTCAGGGTCATGGCGCAGCCCAGGTTACAGGCACACCGGGTACCCTGATTGAATGAACACCGCGGCTCAGATCACTGCCTGCCTCCATTTGAGGGTCTTCATGTTTCGGCGGTCATCAGTTTTGCCGGTATAAAAGAACTTCAGTGAGGATGAGGGCAAAGTCACATTCTGAACATGACTCTGACTGCCCTCTTTGGTCCGCGGTGGTGTTTCTCTACCCGTGGTGCCGCTGGTGGCATGCGGCGGTACTGCAGGCAGTACTTCATTTTCGAACGAGATACATTTGCAAAGATAGAAGAAAATGAAAAAGGGCATTGAAACTAAATATAACATAAATATTGTTCAGTAAATATAGTATTATGTTATTGTTATTATTTTTTAAATATAGTTATTCGGTGCATTCCATAATATGCTTTGCCATTGAAATGTTTTCCATCAATGTTTTGTGCTAATTGTGTTTGGGTTAGAATGAGAAAATAAGAAAATAAACACAGTGCGGCGAGTTGCAGGCGTTTTCTTTCCGATGTTTGCTCTGGCGATGGCCTCTTTCAGTAGTGGTGTAAAGGGGGCCCTTTGGCACACAGTTAAAGGTTGGACACCCCTGATCTGTGTCACACATCTCTTCTCCTATAACACGTAGCATAGACCTCTGTGACCCTCCCCTCTCCCCCCCCCTCCTCTGTATCAAACGACGTAGGAGACGCTATGGTGGCCGCTATGTACTGGCCTGTGAGGTGCCAGTAGGTACTTCCAAAATGAGGTCATCGTCTACAACAGCATTAAGTCCGCAAGTGTCAGGTGATAAGGATCCTTAATAGATTGATAAATTACACTTAATTATTATGTTGGTAAACCTATAGGTCAGAGCTTACAAGTTAGATAGCTATTATAATTGTTCAGTTAAAGCATGTTCTCTCCAGAGCCATTTGTCCATTCTGGGCTACTGTAGAAATATGGCAGTACCATGGGGGTCCCAATGGCAGAGACCCCGCTCAATATGGAAATGTAAAGGCTCATTCTATAACACCAACACAACAAAACTTATTTTCACGAGATTGTAAACTAATGACAACACACTATTGTATTCAATATTTAATTCCTGCCAGGGTGGTCCCACTAGATGCCACTCGAGTCTGTATTATTCCCTCTAAAAAAAAGTATTTTCACCAACAAACAAAAATTATATAGTACCAGCCACTTGGTGTTTAATGAGGCATACACCATTGTTAGACAAAGACACAAATCACTTATAGAAAATACCTTGAAAAATATAAATTTTGGCACCACAATGACATATAGTGTGTGTTTGTGTGCATGTGTGTGTGTGTGTGTGTGTGTGTGTGTGTGTGTGTGTGTGTGTGTGTGTGTGTGTGTGTGTGTGTGTGTGTGTGTGTGTGTGTGTGTGTGCGTGTGTGTGTGTGTGTGTGTGTGTGTACTGCTGTGTGTGTGTGTGTGTTATGGAACAGCAAATGATCTACTGTATGTCACGTTCCATCATCACCTGTGCGTGTTTATCAAACAGACAGACGGAGTGGAACATAATCTAACACAACGTCGCCACCTGCAGGGGACTCGTCCCTTTTTACGAATGTAAATGCATCATGTCACATGAGCGTACCTTGGATATTCATATTATAAATAATTGCATATTGGTGATTCCAGTGTATGGAGTGCAGTAGATGGAGTAGCAGATCATCTATCATCGACGTAGATGACTGGGAAACAGTTTTTTCCACCAGGCTCAACTCTCCTCTCTCCCTTCCCTCCATCTGCCCCCATGATCCCTGGATCTTTGACTTTTCTTCTTTTTGCCTAATTTGCACGATGCAGACCATTTTGCTCTATTTAGAATTTATTGTATTGTAAATATTACATATCTTATTTTATTTCATTTGCCAATTTTATTTTATACTTAATAACACTGCGTGACAGAGACGAACGAAATGTCGGTTATTCTATTGGCCTTGTACATTTGTTGTAATCTACAATAAAGCTGACTTACATTTGACTTTTTGGTAGACAAGCACTCTGGCGATGTTGACAGATTGGGCGGGAAATATGGTCCAATCTGGCAACCCTGCGGTCACGTGGCAGGACGCGGGTCCACCGGAACCACTCGACGGGTGCAGCTGTTTAGACCCGACTACTTCCGGGGTGTGTGTAGCTCCGCTGCTAACGTTAGCCGTGACCACCGACACTTCACCCCACAGTCTCCTGTAGTGTGGTAAGAAACCTACATACCGTACAACAGTGCCACCCAGTCAGAGATGTGAATTCTTAACATCGTTTGTGTATTTGGTGACTGTAAAATGACTCTCTAACAGGCCGATGGCAGCATTTAAAACGCAATGTTTAGTCATGTAGGCGTTAGCTGCCGGAGTTTTAGCCCCGGATTCAGCGCCTGTTCGGCGGCCGACTCCGTGTCGGTGACCCGGGGTCTGCCGCCGGGACACGGGGCACATAATCACCGGGCTTAATCCCAGTGGAGGGATCGGGGTGTTTGCGGTGTTTTTGTTCGTGGTGTCGCGGACGCCGGTGGTGACCGTACCGTAGCGGCATGCTGTACCGTGACGTGTTAGCAGGCCTGGCTGCTGCTGCTGCTGTGCGTTTAACCGCATCACCCACATTCTGTCTGGAGGTGTAGGTTCATGTGCAAGTAGTGACACTGTGTGTACTTCTGCTTCTAGCAGGATCACAGATCGCCAGCACAGAATGGGTAAGTTGAATCATTATTTATATTATGATGCATTTGTTGTATATTATGAACCTAGTTTTCGTAATTGGAAACTGTGCCCATTCCCACTCGCACTATGCGGAGGTTTCCACGTAGACACTGCGCGTAAGTCATTTATTCGGAAGCGCCTCCAATGCTGGATTACATGACAGGGATGCGTTGACTGTTCGCCAATGGGTGGAACTTTCTATACAGGGTGGTTGTAATGTGACTTGTACGCCACTCTACACTCTCCTTGTGTCTGACAGATGGCGAAGAGAAAACCTATGGCGGCTGCGAAGGCCCAGATGCCATGTATGTGAAGTTGATATCTTCTGATGGCCACGAATTTATTGTAAAAAGAGAACACGCTTTGACATCCGGAACCATCAAAGCTATGTTGAGTGGACCAGGTGAGGATGACCAATGTTTATTTGTGAGCTGTGTTCTCTAAACATGTATTTCTATGTCATGTTTTTCTAAAACGGTTTAGATTACTTGGGAAGTTTCCCAACTATCAGGCATTAAATGTCTTGGATGGTGTAGAATCTTATTTGGCGAGCCTACAATGGAACATGTGTAGTAAACTTTCAATTTCACTTCCTATGCAGGTCAATTTGCTGAGAATGAAACCAATGAAGTGAACTTCAGGGAGATCCCTTCCCATGTGCTGTCAAAGGTCTGCATGTACTTCACCTACAAGGTCCGCTACACCAACAGCTCTACGGAAATACCCGAGTTCCCCATCGCTCCGGAGATCGCACTGGAACTGCTCATGGCTGCAAACTTCTTGGATTGTTAGAACGATACACAATGTAGCTGCTTAAAACGTTTTTAGATTATTTTGACTATTTAAGTTGTTTTGCAATGTTCAACCTATACACAATTGATCTGTATTTCTCATATGAAATTTAAAGATTTTCTTTTTGCACTCAATGGTTTCCTCATTTTATTGATAGAAATGCTTTTCTGATTTTAAACGTTGAGGACGGAGATCGCAGTTTGCGCCACTTGCCCCATAATGTGACAAGAAGAAAAATGGTTTCACCAAATGCATAATTTCTCACCTGCTGAATTTCCCTCTAGGGATTATTAAAGGTTCATCTTATCTCGTCTCCAAATAAAGCCTTTTCTGGTGAGTGCTTTGGTGCTAATGCGACCGTGATAGTTCTGCTGGACTTTGACTCTACATACACGGCTTCTTTTGAATTCTCAAACCCAACACCTGCCTCTTTGGACCGATCTCCCATAGATACACAAATTTGCCTTTTCTTTTGTAATTGCAAGAACAGAGTCAATATAATTGCAAACGGATGCTCTATAGGTGCATGTATAGGTTGGCTAAGGAACTGCCATATATATTAATCTGGACTAGTTTTTTAGTTTGTTTAGAGCCTGTTGGAAAATCCAATTTTTGGCACATTAAACTGATCTGGTTATCCCAGCGCATGGAATATCTATCCCGAAATGGAAAAAAAGGGGGTTTCCTTTATCTGGTACTTCAATACTAACCAGGTCACTCCTCAAGTGTTAAAATACGCACTCATAAGTTTTAACTCCACACAGACGTTCTTTATTGGTGGTCTGTTGGGGACAGGTTTCTTCTCTGGAAGTCCATCTGAATGTGCTTGTAACTAGGCCTACCAGCATTCACCTTTTCAGACATAAGATTCATCAGTTTTTTTTTACACGACGGGTGATAATGCTTGATTGACTTCCGTTCAAGACCCACAGTAACATATCCAATGATGTACTCTGACCATACAAATCAAGGGCATCAACTCCACATGCAATTGTGTTGATATAAATGCATGCAATTGTGTTGAATAAAATGAAAGAAGCTTGTACTACTTTGTGCATTGATATTTTCTTTTTTGTTTCGTTATATTTGGTAAATCACTTTCTTTTTTAATAATTGCACAATGGAAATTATTTGTCCGCATGAAAGTCACGCCATTGTATTGCATATTTGCATTCCGAAATTAATCTTGTAAAAAGCACAAAATAGAAATTGGTCAAGTCAATACATATTTATATTATACGTATGTTCGCATGAAGCTTACATTCCACATTTGTGTTTAGCAATACACGCGTATATGTAGATATATTTAACACATATAAAAATCGCATGCGAGACGACAGAGAATCTTCTCTTTAAATTAAACACAAATGATCCAGTTAGGCGGTTTGTTTTGTTCTGTCAGAATAAACAACCCGACTTGACAACAGTGTGACGTAACGGAGTGACGTGACGCGGTGACGTGACGGGGTGACGTGACGCGGTGACGTCCAGCTGGCGTCGCTGTGCCCTGATGCAGGGGGGTTTCCATCATGGCGTCGATGCAGGTAAGTCCATAGCTGACAGCGATCCTATTTATTTTAAATCAAGCGGCCGATTCGATTCCCATCGCGGACGCCGAGCGGACCTCCTTAACCCGCGCTCTAACGTCCACGTTTAGAAGCGATCCCGACGAAATAAGAAGGTTGTCTGGGATGTAAACCAGTGAGTTTACCCGATGGCTATGGGCTAAAAGCCTAGCATGACCACAGAACCACGGCGAGCTAATGCTACTCCCAACCTGAGGAAAGCCCTACGGTGTCTTTTACAAGGACATTTCATCATAAAGTTGTGAACTAATTCGCACAGGGTCGGGATTACAAGTGTTATTCCTCATGGTTCGTGTCGTGGTGTGTGTCCCGTAACGTGTTATTCGACCAGTGGTGAGTATTGATGTTAGCTGGTAGCACTAGAGGTTAGCCTCTGACAACACAGTGCGCAGATTGGACAACTCCAGCTTCTAGGTGAAGAGGAGCATCGATGGCTTTACTCGAAATCAGAGAGGACCTGTGTCAGGGAAATGTCGCTTAGACTGTCACCCGAACAGATCTTGCTGTTTGAAGGTTCATCGAATTCAAACCGATGATCAGATTGATCCTGGTCTGTAGGGAAGTTTAAGCCTCCCGACCAACATAGTCTGCTGCCTGGATCTCTGTAGGTATGCCCTTTTTAATTCGTTTAAAATAACATTACACCTAAATAATAATAATAATAATAATGACAGACATGTACACGCGACGATGGGTCGCTGCCTTAGTAGTCGTTCCGCGCTAATGGACATTGGGGTTTGTTTACAAAGTGGTGCTGTGGTGAACGGGGTGATCCTGAGTTCAGGGGAAGCCAGCTAGGGCTTGCCTTAGGCTTGTATGTAAATAATAATTTCTGAAACCGAATTTTCTTCATTATTATTGGATGGTTAAGCATTTGAGCGTGACTGCGTCTCCAATCTATGTTTGTTTTCAACAGAAAAGGCTACAAAAGGAACTATTAGCTCTGCAAAATGATCCACCTCCTGGGATGACACTCAACGAAAAAAGTGTACAGAATACCATTACACAGTAAGTAATCCTCTGCATGTGGACAA
The DNA here is from genome assembly GCA_900291075.1 of Melanogrammus aeglefinus. Lineage (NCBI taxonomy): Eukaryota > Metazoa > Chordata > Actinopteri > Gadiformes > Gadidae > Melanogrammus > Melanogrammus aeglefinus. The sequence goes on along the minus strand of OLKM01002942.1, from coordinate 34,036 downwards.
AGCAAGTAGTGGTTACCTGCACACGTGGTCCAAAATTAACTTACTGACTAAGCAATTGTTTTAATATGTAACCCTGACTTTTGAACCTGTGCCAAATAATCAAGTATATCCCTCATTGGCTGAGTTTATTTTTGGACCCTGGTTACCCAAATATTTAAAATTACGATATCATGTGGAGTGCATTTAAATTGTGGGGAGTCAGCCGGAAAGATGACAACTTTGAGTTAAATAAAGGGCTCTATTGTTGACGGTTTTGGATGTGTGCCAAAATATAGCCGTGGTGTTAGTTGGTAGTAGTAGTAGGCAGAGGTTTTTAACATAGATTTACTTGGACAACTTCACTTTTCAAGCCTTGACTTACGAGGAGGAATTGGGGTCATTCCAGTCATGGAAGTTCTACGCCTTCGGTGTCACTTGTCATCCTTATTAAGTATTTATCTTCACCCGCTAGAGGCTAGTGTAGCAAAGAACTAAGCCAACCTCTCCATTTGTCTCCCTGTGTCTCTCTGTCCCATCTCCAAAACAAAAAGTTGGAAAACAATTCCTGTGAAATTGTCATTGATTTGCAGGTGTGCTGCTTTTCTGATTTTGCACTGTTAATTTGATATTGTTTCGGGTTTATTAACATCTTTTAACAACATTTTTAGTGTTGTTGGGGTTTCTCTTAGACTCAATAACAAAGTCAAGGCTCTCAGGATTGTTTTTACAACGAGCACGGTGCGTTGAACTTGATTTACCGTGATCTTCTTGACCAGTTCAGCTGGTTTTGTCTTCCTTGCATATCTCTATTCTAAAGTGCCAATTGTCTGGCAGTCTTACAGTGGCATTATTGGAAGGTTTTCAATATAGAAGCACCATCTAAAAGCTTACATTTTCTTTTCAATATTTTTTTTTATGGCTCATCTTGTGTCAAAACGTTTGTTGTGATGAGACCTTTTTAATGCTGCTTTAATTCTGGTCAGCTCTAGTCTGTGAAATGTATATAATTTGTATCATAACAAAGAGGCAGATTAGGCCCAATCGCCAGCCAAACCTGACCTGATCTGGGAACAAAAGGCTAATCTTAATCCAATATTCTGGTTGGATGAACATTGTCAATCTATTCACAACAGTTTGACATCTTCTCCTTATCGGTGATTGGTCCAAATATCCCACGGCCCTAGTTTATCGCTTGACGGTTGACAAGCTATGCAGGAATTACATTTCAAAGCGGTCACTATTGGGACCTTTTTAAAAAGGTGGCATATGAGCTTGTAAATGATTAGGTAGGGTGTTACAGTCCATTAACTTTTAGGTGTAATATTGGAAAGGGTTACATGTAGGTGTTCCGTTTGGACAGGCTGTGGTTCTCACAAGACAGGAGCCATACCTTCAAACTCAGTGGAGGTTCAGGGTCAGGCCTTTATTTTCCTCAATGTTCTTTTCTTACATAGTTGGGACAAGAGACTCCTGATCAATTATTTCAACCAACAGACTCTGCTGCCAGCACTGCCTTTTTGAAAAACGTTTGGTTTGTAGTTTAAGTCCAAATGTGACGGATGGGACGCTCATTATGCCAGTAGCACTTTCAGTAAAATAACATAAGGTTAGAAAAAATCTGGGTTCCAGAGCGGCAGATTTCAGTGGTGGAGTTTGAGTTAATTTAAACTTGGCTTTAAACTCACACTGATTATGAGCTAAATTATGGACCGCGACCAGTATTGTGTCGGTGGCATAAATATATCTGAGGTGATTTTCCATCGTGTGATAATGCACTGTGACAGCCGAGTTAACTGAGTGGTTTCGCTCAACATTACCTTTCTGCTTGCCTTTTGTTTAGTGAACCAATTTCTCCGTGGGATACTGGGGAAGCGTGTGACTTTTGGGAGAGGTTTCCTGAAGTGTTTTTCTGTGTAGTGGATAGGGTCTGACACGGCCTCAGCAGCATGCGTCAGCAATGATATCTCTCTCTGAGCTTTCCTTCTGCTCCCAGGACAGCTTCCCTCCCACAGTGTCACCGTAGCACTCTGAGTCCCACAGGCGGAGATATTCAGATTCTGACATGACTAAATGATGATGGGCCTCACAGTTAAAGTGAGAGGGGGGAAATAAATAAAGAATCTAAAAAGATGAGTTCTACTGAATGTAAATGCTCTTTTATCTGGAACGGGAGCCTAGCTGTAATTAGGTCAGGACATTTCGTTTTTTACCCTCGATGTTCAGGGTTATGTTTATATGTTTCCCACTATATTCCGTTTTGTCCTGAACAACCTCAATGACTGGCTAGGATTCTGTGCGGCCATAAACGGTGCTGGGCTTTGCCCTTCTGCAGTGTATGCAGTCACCTGTGGGTTCACCTGCGTGTTCAGCTCTGTGTCCACCGATGTGTTTGAGAAGCACTAAACACTGGCTTTAACAGTTTTGTTTTGGTCCACAGTGTCCTTGTTTGCCTTTCATTGATTAAATGCCAACTGTCATTTTGGTGTTGCTATTATTCCAAAATTTGATTTAAGGGAGGGAAAAGAGGATCAAAACCCAATAAGTGAGCTGTGGCCACACAACAACAATCCCTTACACTGAGAGGTGTTTGATGGGCAAAACTAGAAAAACGTTGCTTTTGAGAATGTCCACTGCTTTTAATGAAATGAGGCTATTTCAGTTCAGATACGTACAGCAATGTCAAAGTAATACGTTATCAGTAACCCTAATATCAGTAATTTCCCATCCGTCTAATCACTCAAGAGTTGGGGCCTAAACAATGACGCCTTTTGACTTTATGAAGGAAAGGACAACATGACATTGCAGGGAGGCCTGAATATTCGAGAAAGCTTGCTTTATCAAAAAGTCAGAATACATTCTAGGGTCAATAGTCTTCTGAATGTTTACTGATCAGGTTTGTTTGATAGACTAACACTGAGGCCCTGATTGACGTTCCTTCTTCCTGTCCAAGGTGGATCGTAGATATGGAGGGAGCGTCCGGCACACTCTATGAAGGAGAGAAATTTCAGCTGCTTTTCAAATTCAGTAGTCGATATCCATTTGATTCACCTCAGGTAAGGGGGGGGTGTGTGTGTGTGTGTGTGTGTGTGTGTGTGTGTGTGTGTGTGTGTGTGTGTGTGTGTGTGTGTGTGTGTGTGTGTGTGTGTGTGTGTGTGTGTGTGTGTGTGTGTGTGTGTGTGTGTGTGTGTGTCAATAAATCCTCTGCCATAGTGGTTGAACCTCTAAATGCCATAACTGTGCACATAAACGTAAACACTCCCAGTACTTCTGTGTGAGGGTCAGCCACTCCTCCCCCGACAGGTCATCGGTTCCTTTAGCTCACGGTTCTAACGCGATGTCGCTGTGGCCTGAAGCATCCCTATCCCCCAGGATACCACAATATTTTATCGAATAACCGCAGACAAATCTTTATCGTCTATATTCCTGTGTTTGAAATCGCTCAAAGTAGGGCTGGCCGATTTATCGAATTTTGATTGCGATTTCAGCGTCAAACGATCACCAAATTAACATAATCTAGTTTTTTCACATGTATCTGTATATTATTTTATATTGGAACATTTTCTTTCTGACAATTTTGTATTTTTTTTAAGGCGAAATTTTTAAGTTCTCAGTTACAAATTTTCTATCGGTAGAGACATGATGAATTAATACATGTTTTCAAACTGAAAAATAATCGTTGGAATAATTGTGATTTCAATATTGACCAAAATAATCGTGACTATGATTTTTCCCATAATCGAGCAGCCCTAACTTAAAGGGCCCAGAGGACTCTCAGGCCATTGCTCGGTTATGAGCCCATCTGTCTGATTTCCAACACCACAGAAGGGGTACGCCATATGTTTGCTACCATGGTTACACGATAGTGTAAAAATAAGACATCCATGACTCGCGACCCCAATCACAGTCCGAGGAGCCGCGTTGCAGTTGCGTCCGTCGTCCGACGGTGTTACCTACAGCCGGGCCCTCTCCAACTCAAAGTTATCTGACGACAGTAGTGTGGTCCTTCAGTCCTGTTGACCCAGAGCACATGGACCCCACCCGCCCCGGGACTCTGGAATGGATTACTACATGGGGACTGACCGCAGCTCAGAACCTCCAGGACATTAGAGGGGACAGGCTGAAATACCCACCCCTTATTCAGATACAGCATGATATGAACCAGCCTCGGTAAACAGTTGAACATGGTGGAGTGCACGGTACTACCTTGCTCTCTACACCCCCCCCCCCCCCCCCCCTCCCAACCCCCTCTGGCCACCATTGAAGATTATCAGTCAACCCACTCAAATAGCCTGGGCTATTTTGGGAGTGTAGCCTCTCTCTGTGTGTGTGTGTGTGTGTGTGTGTGTGTGTGTGTGTGTGTGTGTGTGTGTGTGTGTGTGTGTGTGTGTGTGTGTGTGTGTGTGTGTGTGTGTGTGTGTGTGTGTGTGTGTGTGTGTGATGACTCATAGCTTTTTTTGTATTTTGGGAACTAGGTGTACATTCCAGTGCTTATTATCCATTCACTCTCTTGTTAAACTCTTCTTATTTAACTCTTATTCTCTGACAGCCCCTGCCCGACAGTCTGTGTTACGCTTAATTTCCTTTTACATTCAACAAGATGTATGTTATTTTCCCACGTCAATAAAAATAAATATCAAATAATAATGAAATAAATCATGGAGCTGAATCAGAATGTACAAAACATTTTGGTTTCAAAAACCTTTAATCATAATGAAGGTTAATTTTGTTGTAGGACGTGGCAGAGGCTATAGCCTCTTTGCATCCATAGTGGTATCCGTTGTATTATATTTTCAATAGCAGTCGGCGCTAGCAGCCAATGTTCACTTGACCTGCACTTACATGAATATAGGTTGCTTTTGAAAACAAAATGATGGACTTTGACTATGCCCTCTAATGTTTGAGCTCTTCCCATCCAATAATGGCACTAAAATGTTAGTTTTTTTGTTGTGTATTTGTTTTCCCACATTAAGACCTTATAAAACCGTATGTCCAAGACAAGCCAGGTGGCAGGTTAATGGTGCAGCTCATTGATATACGTTTGTTCCTTAGGTCATGTTCACAGGAGAGAATATACCTGTCCATCCGCATGTGTACAGCAACGGGCACATCTGCCTGTCTATTCTTACAGAAGACTGGTCACCAGCTCTCTCCGTGCAATCAGTTTGTCTAAGTATAATCAGCATGTTGTCCAGCTGTAAAGAAAAGGTAAGGGACCCAAAGCGGCGCTGTGGGGAACACCGTTAGTGATTCCTGGCAGATCTGTTGATGTGTTGATGTGAGTGTTGGGAAGGGTTAAGAACTGCCTTTCTAAAAACTTGTCTGTTTCTTCTATAGAGACGGCCGCCGGATAACTCCTTTTATGTAAGAACTTGTAACAAAAATCCAAAGAAAACAAAATGGTGGTATCATGGTGAGTAAATTATTGATCCAAATGCAAACCTATAAGTAACTTATAAGCAGCGGTAATCTAAACCTTTGTTTGTCTTTCTTCACAGATGATACATGCTAATGTAAACAAAACCCTTTGTAATAATCCTAGAAGAAAGAAGTCCTACTGACCTACAAAAAAAAAAAAAGAAGCACTTTTTAATCATTCAGTCTTTGAACTCTGACCTTTGACTGGAGAGGTGGACTCCAAGCGCTGGACTCTCTTGACTGCATTTCCCGCCATGGGAAGTTGGATGCATGTTTTAGCTGGTTGTAATATATAGAGGAAAAAAAAAAGGAACGTTTATATGCACCCCGGTGGAAGGTTCTTTGCAAAACGATGGTAATGCAGCCAGCAAGGTGGAGTGGTAGTGAGATTATTATAATTCCTGTTTTAAGATTATTCTTGTTACTTTTTGTATGTTTGTGTATGGGTTCATTATGAGGACTTTTTCTCCTTTTTTCTTTGTGCAATAACAAACGATGGATGCATGCTTGGGCCTACAACAAGAAATCCAAATCTAATCATTTTGCAGACAGGATCTGACTATCGTATCTCCAAGAAATGTTTTCATCAGTTTCTTTTTCTGCTTTTTGATTATATGCACTGTGAATTTATGTCGAAGACAAGGCACACAAGTTGTATATTTTATTCCGTTTACAGCGACACTTTGAGCTGCCTCAGTTCCACTCTCAGTTAAAATGTTTATAACAAACTCAATCATAAGTATGTTCTAAGTTTTTTCCCTCTCCAACCAAATCAAGATTCCGATCGCAGCCCGTTGTCCGACAAAACAATGTTGGTAACACTATGACCGAAGTGCAAATACGAAGCACACGTCCCCTGTGCCCTTCAAAGAGATAGAGGCTGAACTCGTGCAAACGTTCAGTGGTCCAGCATACAAGATCTGCAGCAACACCAACCTCCATGTACTGAATGTCTATGAGAGAACATGGTCACTTGAATATTTTTTTTAGTTTTTATGCTACTTTTGGTTTTCTAAGATTTACTGCTTTAATCTTCTGAATTGTCTTTTTGACTTTAGATAATTTTCCTTTCACGTTCCTTTTTGTTTAGTTTTACTACTACTACTATATTGGGGTGGTGGGGGCGGGCCGTGGTGTTTTTGAGGGCTCCGTAAAGCTTTGAATTGCTTATTTATGTTATTTAATTTATGATCAGTTTTGATCTCCAGAATGGTAGTGAGTGATAAGAGTAGTCGGTAGGAATCTCAAAAGGCTCTGCTTCTCATGATTTCCCCCTGGTCAGAGAGATGGCTCAGGTACTTTTTTCAATAAAGAGATCACCTCTAAAAAGATTCCTATCAGATATTTTGAAGTTAAATATATTTTCACCCAAAGAGACTGTTACATTGTAAAATTCTAACATGTCTGAAACTATTTTGTGTGTGTATATAAGTCTCTAGGTTGTTTGATGTGACATTAAGTTCTATTTGACTAGCAGAATAGCGCGGTTTGGATTCCTTTTGAAATATAAGTCACATCTCTTAATAATTAGGTGTACAGCCATTGCAGCCATTGCTGTTTTAATAAAAAAAAAATGACCTATAGTTTTTCTGAGGTGATGCATGCTAATTTAACCTACTTATTTAATTTGATTCTTTCTGGCACAAGATATTACAAGAACCATGACTATAGAGAGTACCTGGTAGATCCTGTAGTGGATATATACGGCTCTTTCATTCAAACTGAAGTCACTCCATTCCTTTATAGTCCTTCATCGGGGAATACTTGAACTGTTTCATCTTGGGTTCTTTTGTTTTAACTGCTATTATCTTTCCTGGGTCAGGTTCAATTGACTCTTCAATGCATCTTGAGGGAATGTGATGATGGTAAATGGTAGACAGGGGATGACCATGATGCTAGCCTAAAAACTATATTGATAACCTAGATTTCTATTTAACCGATGACTTGTTTTGTATTAGCTTCATTAGTAGTGCTCTCAATGCGGTTTAGGGTGTGCTGTGAGAAATGGTGACGGGGATGAAATGATTGTAAATACAGTCACAGTGGCATTAGTGGGGCAGGGATGCAACAGGTTTCTGTTTAATGAGCAGTATAGGTCCATGGAGATTACATTGTTAGAAAGTTGACAAGGGTCCATCTGTCTCGTCATTTCCACCACCAAATATTCCAGTACCCCTCTTCTATCCCCCCCGCACGCACACACACACACACCACACGCACACACACACACACACACACACACACACACACACACACACACACACACACACACACACACACACACACACACACACACACCCATTTCACTGTAGTTTGGATTCTTAGCTTGCTGCTTGTAGTGAGTGATCAACACTAATGGGGATGTGTTCTTTACGTTTGTTTTTTTGGGATGCGCAAGTTCCATGTAATAGGTGCCTGTTCATTTTCATAATCAATAAAAAGCAAGGATTCACTTTTAATTCATTATTTTTACAATGTTATAGTCTGCCTCTGTTGGATACGCTGATTATTTATTTTTCTGGCAGCATATATGCTGGTTTATACATTATTTAAAGGGACTTGTGTTTTCTTTAACCAACATATAGTGCCACATTACTTGAATTAATTTTTTTCATGATAGACATAATGTCAAATTAAATACGGTTGGATGGTAGGCCATGTGTCGATAGTAAAGGTTGTGTGACCACAACATTCTCTTTGAACCTGATTTGTTTTATGTTTTAATCAACATATAGGCCTACATATATAAATGTTGAAATGTTACTGCTTATTTAATCAACGTCTATACGTTCAGTTATATTTTATTTGTACAACCCTTAATCGCATACAGTCTCAAAGGGCCTAACAGGCCATATATTTGCAACGTTTATTATTTATTTACGTTGATGTTTTACTTTTGTTGTCTGCACACTAATATTCTTTACAGGATTTGTAAAGATCAACTCTCAGGACCACCTAAAATCAAACCATAAGATATGAACTATTGGAGTTAATAATAATCTATGTAAAAATGGCGCCATCTGTTGATATTTAAAAGCTTTTATCTTTGATTGCAGAAACTGAAATGCTAGTCAAAAAAGGTATTCCAAACTTTTAAATGATGTATTGATGGAAAATGTCGAATATGTTAGGCCTGTTGCCAACGTACAGGGTTGGTTATAATGGTAACATATCATAAGTGCAATCATTGAATACTTTTCCAGGGTGAATGAATTACATCGAATGAATAAAACTATTATGACATTTCAAAAATATTTTCATGTAACTTATTCTGTAGTTATTTTATGTTTACCATCCGTTATTTATAATAATAATAATGATAATAATAATAATAATAATAATAATAATAATAATAATAATAATAGGCCTACATCTTTAAAAAAATAAATGCTGAACAATTGCCCAAAAATTTTAACTTTTGATCTCCTTGCATTGGATTTTTACTTTAACAATCACTGAATTACAACAATTGATCAACATTTGAACACTAATGGATAAACACAACTGTACAAATGAAAATGTAGGAAACGTTCATTCCCAACCTTCAAACAGTGTGGCGGTGTGGGAGCAAGGCGAGACCAAACCATTCCTAGCTTCATGGCGGGTTTAAACATTCGTTTTAAAGTCTGAAATAACGCCGGTTCACATTGTGCTATTTTATTCCAATGAAACACAAATCTTAAACCAGAAATGTGTCGATGAAACGTGATCTTTATCTATTTTAACACCAGCGGAACCGTTTACACACCCCTAAAAACCATGTAACATGGTACGCTCCCCGATCCATCCAGTTCTCTTTAGTGTTTGCCAATGTTGGAGGTGTAACTGGGGTCCGGCCCTGGATAAAGGTAACAATATACCTTGAAGTGTTTATCCGCATGTGTCGGATGGTCAATTGTTTGTACCGCAAAGGGTCGTCTGTCCAGATATGTGTCTGCATTGCAATGAAAACCCCTCAGACTTTGGTAGTGATGGGGTGATCGGGAGATGCTAGCCACAGGGGTACACGGCAGATCAGCCATTACGTTGAGTTTGACAGAGTCAAACATCTTGACAATAAATGCATCAGCTACTGCGAGGTTTTAGCCAGGAGTGTCAGAACACGCTTCTTTAAAAAATGCATGTTTCACCATTCTCTGTTTGGGTGTTTCGAAGCTGACATGCACGAGATAACGGAGGCTAATTTGCTAACCTCAGTTAGCTGCCTGCTAATCTGGACACTCGTTAGCAACTGGATGTTCATGTTGTCTCTGGAGGGGGGAGACTGCTCAATAAAAAAACATACCACATAAAACCTAAGGTTATATCACGTGATAACCCCTTGTCTGACTGAAATGTCAGTGCGGGCTTCCAGTTTGAACACCGGCTGGAAGTGATGTTGCTAACATTTGGGTTGACTGTGAGTTGGCCCTTGGGATCCTGCAATGCATCTGTCGTTGGCTTGACGTGAGGATGCACAGCCCTGTGCAGCCGCAGGACACTGACATCTGGAATGACAGGCTGCTTGCACTGGGCGTCTGAACCCCTATGGTCCAAATCACTTGATGTCATTCGTGTGGACATGCCAATGCCGTTTTAAATGTCTCAGCTCAGGAGCGAGTGGGAATCTGTTGGGGCTGCGACCCCTAACAGAAGACACATTAAAAGTGTGTTAATGTTATAATGGTTGCATAAGCAGTGTGTCTCTGTCATCTACAATGTATGGGTTATTGCTGACATTTCGAGTTCATAACCTGGTCATGTGTCTGTTCTTAAGAAATAAATTCATTTTTATCTTCTGGATAATGTTGAATGGGCCTGGAGGTACACACCGAGTGGCAGTGTTTCTATGAAACTAAATGAATCAAAACTATCATCTTTTATATCCATATCTTACAAAAACAACTTAGTAGTGGATATAGTGCTATACTGTAGTCAGTGTAGGTCAAATGCAGTCATTCTAAAAGTCCTGTTGAGCTGTCACATGAGCCACCTGTCTTAATATATTTGTAAACCTAATGTTGTCATGTATCTAAACACTTTCCCTACATTGATCGACACACACTCAGACTCAAATGCTATATTTAAATTATGATCCACTATTTCTTCGTTGCATGCACTCATTGTGGAGAGTCTCTCTCTCTGTCTCTTTCGACTCTGCCCAGAAAACAATAATTGAATTTAATTGTATTAAAATATAATTTAAATCATGATGGCCACACCGGTATCAACCTCGATTTGGTTTCCAGGGAGCTTGAAGTAGTATCTTATGGCGCATTTCCACTAGCACGGCTCTACTCGGTACGGCTCGGCTCGGCTCGGCGCGCTATTTGCGTGTTTCCACTAGCATGCAGTACCTGCAACCGGGTACTTTTTTGGTATCACCTCAACCCTGGTTCCAAGCGAGCCGAAGCGTTACTAAAACGTGACGTGATTGGCCGATGAGTGTCGTCACTGGAAGCGTCATAACCGCGCGACTTTTCAATAGTGTTTTGTCTCGCGGCCCGGAGTCTTCTCTGGCTCTCTTCTCTTGTCTTCTGTGCGACAAAAAGCCACAGGGTGAGCAGCAACACGATCGCCTCCATGTCCTCCATGCTGTCCTCCTCTGATGTTGTTGTTGTTGTTCTGGTCTTCCGGATTTGTACGTTGCTCGGCGCCGTGTAAATGACGTCACAGCGGTTTAGCTCAGCCGTGTTATGACGACCCAGCCCACGTCGAGGAGGCACCAGTTGTAATGGAAACACAACCAAACCGAGCCGAGCCGAGCCGAGCCGTATCGAGCCGAGCCTTGGTAGTGGAAATGCGCCATTAGTGATGCCCAAGCTGCTGTTCATTTTTTTCCATTGAACAATCCCCCCCCCCCCCCCCCCCCCCCCCCCCATCCCATCGGTTCCTCAGCGTGTCCCATCAATGCGCCCTGATGCCTGACACACCTCCGATGTCCGTTGTTTAACTCCTCCTGCGTTGATTTGTCCCGTTTCAGGAATAGAGCATGGCTCAAGTGAAAGTGCAGACCTCAGTACCCCTGGCTGGTCCTGGCCCCTCCCCCGCCGGAGTGCCCCCCGCGGCTATGGCCAGCCCCGGATCCCTGGGTCTGCAGCAGCCCTCCGTCAATGGCACAGGCCCGGCCCCCACAGCCGGCTGCCTCTCTCCCTCAGTCGGATACGGGGACGACCCTGTGCCTGCCTCATCACCAGGTACCCCCCTAGACCCTGAGCCTCATCCCCAGCTACCCCCTAGACCCTGCATTGGAGTACAACAAAAGATAAACTTGTGTTGTGGTGCAGTTAGATAGTATGTGCAGTATTTATGGAACAAGAGAGAGCGAATCACGTTTGGACAAGACAAGCACGTGCATAATTGTTAATCATAAAAAAGGTTATCTGACAGCCAGTTATTTATTCATACTAAGATAACCACAATTATTCTGTCCACAGCAGTGTACTGCAAACATGTCAAACGTGTTTTGAGGATAGTACAGTGAGGGACGAGAGAGAGATCCTCTCCTAGCCAGGAAAGCCTTGAGTTGGATATCCCGCTGTCCACAGTGCACAGCCTGGCTGTAGGCATCCCTGAGCAAGATGCCTCGCCACCTGCTCCCTGCTCCCTGAATGACTGGTGTCTGAATGCACTGTAAGTCAAAAGAAAAAAAGAACAAGTGCTGTTGGTAGCTGCAACGCTAGATGCTGTATCGGTGTGTACTCTGCATCGGCAGATACTCGGTGTTCAGGAATCGGTATCGGTATGGGGAAGGAAGAAATGGTACGGGAACATCTGTGATCCATTAACGCACGTCGCTCTCCTTCTCCCAGGCCCGCCCCAGGAGAACATGGCAAACCCTAAAGAGAAAACTCCAATGTGTTTGGTGAATGAGTTAGCCCGTTTCAACCGGATCCAGCCGCAGTACAAGCTCCTCAACGAGCGGGGACCAGCCCACGCCAAGGTGCCAACGTGGCCTCAGCCTTTCATTTTGAAGCACACATTTGCGCCATGCATGAACAACGTATCCGTCCAATGTCCTGCCAGGGACCGATTCCACATCGATGGACCCCAGCAAGTCCTGTGTATTTTTGTATAAACAGTGCATGCAAATGCTATTAGTACGCATCAGTACTAATGTTAATATTATACAACACATTGTGCAATATTTATTATAGTATGAATATTAATAGTTTTGCTTTTTTAATCTTGCCTGTCTGGGCAACACTGATCACATGATCCAACTATGGGGAAATGACCAGAGTGCACTGGAGAAATGGAAACTTGATACAATCATTATCCATCTCTGAGACTCTAACAAAACAAACATCTAACTCTGCTTGATAAACACATAGTATAGTATCATGCCAGATGACTTTTCCCCTAGTTCTTGGTCTTGGTGCTCAAGTGAATTAATGTTGGCCATAATATCAGGCCTTTCACAATCAATGAATGATATAGTTATATTAATGAATAATTACATCATTTCAATACACTTGTTTAAGGCACATTCGTCGGGGTCTAATCAACGCGTTGTAGATTACCTTCTAGACAGCTGGATTAATGGATAACCCAGGGGATGAATCGATGGTGCTGCTTTTATTGATTCCTGTCCCTCTCTCCCCCTCTCCCTCTCTCTCCCCCCTCTCCCCCTCTCCCCTCTCCCCCCTCTCCCCTCCCCCTCCCCCTCTCTTCCCTCTCCCCTCTCTCCCTTCTCCCCCCTCTCCTCTTCTCCCTCTCTCCCCCTCTCCACCCTCTCCTCTTCTCCCTCTCTCCCTCTCTCCCCCTCTCCTCTCCTCTCCTCTCCTCTCCTCTCCTCTCCCCTCCCTCCCCCTCCCCTCTGCAGGTATTCACCGTGCAGCTGTCCCTGGGGGAGCAGGTGTGGGAGGCGGAGGGAACCAGCATCAAGAAGGCCCAGCACACCACCGCCTCCACGGCCCTGACCGACAGCATGCTGCCCCGGCCCGCAGCCCGCTCCCCCAAGGTGGACATCAACAGCAACCCAGGTAGGGGGCTGCAGTAGGCCTCTGTTAGCCCACCCAGGTAGGGGGCTGGACTAGGCCTCTGTTAGCCCACCCAGGTAGGGGGCTGCAGTAGGCCTCTGTTGATGTTAACTACATACAGAACAATGAGATCCAACCTAAAGGCAGTGTCACGTTAAAATTGTACCGGGGGCGAAAATTGTACCGGCCCACGTCATCGTTTGTTTACATCCTGACAACCTGCCCGGCAACAGACGACGCGATGCAGAAAACATGTTTCCAAACGACGAAATAACATAATACAGATAGCGGATCGCTATCTGTATTATGATAGATAGCGATAACAATTGTTTTTACTTTATATTTGTATTGTATTTAATTGTTTAATCGAAACAATAAAAAACTTGCCCGCGAAACGGGCGATCGCGTCAAATGACAAATGTCATTTGACGCGATCGCCCGTTTCGTGGGCAAGTTTTTTTATTGTTTCGATTAAACAATTACCGTAAATACAATACAAATATAAAGTAAAAACAATTGTTATCGCTATCTATCATAATACAGATAGCGATCCGCTATCTGTATTATGTTATTTCGTCGTTTGGAAACATGTTGTCAGGATGTAAACAAACGATGACGTAGGCCGGTACAATTTTCGCCCCCGGTACAATTTTAACGTGACAGCAGCAGTTGCAAATTCTTAAAATCAATCAAAGTGGAGTCCCTTAGCTCGTTTATGTCTCTTTGTGTTTTATACTTCCACCGCTGCCATAAAAAGAGGTGGAAAAATGCAGTGAGATTTAATTTGGAACGGATTCCGTCCACTACGGATACAGGAGGCTGGTCCACAGCGCAGTGTGTCAAACGACATGGTCTTTACACCACGCCAATATCTTAATTTAACTAACGACTTGGGGGGGAAATAGGATCAGCAGTTAACGCCAAATAGGATCAGCAGTTGACGCCACAACTGAAGTCTACCGTCCTGGAACAGGAAAACCTGACTGCAGTCAGCCTAGAGAGTTCCTACTTTTTGAAGCCCTTCCCATTATGTTGATAACGTGTTGAGCCTTATGACACCAAGGATTAGCATATTAACATTTAATCACCTCACTGGTTCAAGGTGTAAGATATTGTTGACACAATTCCCTGCTTCACAATTGGGTCGGACCACCACTTCTCCCTCCACCACCACCACCACCACCACCACCACCACCACCACTCCACCACCACCACCACCACCACCCTCCACCACCACCACCACCACCACCACCACCACCACTCCACCACCACCACCACCACCACCACCTCCACCACCTCCACCACCTCCCCCTCCACACCTCCACCACCACCACCCACCCACTCCTCACCACCACCACCACCACCCTCCTCCACCTCCACCACCACCACCACCACCACCACCACCACCACCACCACCACCCTCCACACACCACCACCACCCACCCTCCACCACCACCCCACTCCACCACCCACCCACCACCACCACCACCACCCCCTCCACCTCCACCACCACCACCACCGCCCTTCACCTCCACCCCTCCTCCTCCTCCACCTCCCCTCTCCCTCCACCACCTCCTCCCCTCCTTCCTCCACCCCCTCCCTCCCTCCCCCTCCACCACCACCTCCTCTCCTCCACCCACCTCCTCTCCCTCCACCACCTCCTCTCCCTCCACCACCCCCTACTTCCCAAAGCCCTCCCCGGTTCAGGGACCCCAACGGGGAGCTGTCTAATTAAAAGTCTTAATTTGCCAGCGTCTGTTTTATCCATGACCAAGTTTCTGCCACCAGCCCCCCCTCTCCGGGCCCCGGGCCCCGGGGTCACTGTAGTTATGAAGCGCCTGCTGTCCACTGGACGCAGTGGGATTAAAGGCAGCCCTGTGATAGGTTCTTCAACATCAAAGGCCGCGGCGAGGGGGCGGGGACACGGCAGAGCGCCGTTCCTCGGGGGAACGTTTATTTATGTCCGTTGTGTCGCCGGCTTGATTTACACAGCTCGTCAAATTTAAAAAACCAGCCGTTTTAATTCAAATAAAAATTGGCCACAAGCATAAGATGAAATATTTTATTATATATTTTAATGAATATTTTTCTCTTTAAACTCTTTCCTATCTTTCTTCCCTTGAAGTGGAATAACGATAACCGTAACAATTATTCAGTGGGATTGAACCTTACAGTTGTCTTGCTATAGCTTACATGTACTTTGTAACCCCCCCCCCCACACACACACACACACACACACACACACACACACACACACACACACACACACACACACACACACACACACACACACACACACACACACACACACACACACACACACACACACACACACACACACACACACACACACACACACACACAGGCAGTATAACGCCCACGGTGGAGCTGAACGGCCTGGCCATGAAGAGAGGGGAGCCTGCTATCTACCGGCCCCTGGACCCCAAGCCCATGCCCAACTACCGGGCCAACTACAACTTCAGAGGGATGTTCAACCAAAGGTACCCCTTTCTCCCCATAGAGCTATTGACTCTCTGCCAAGCCCACACAGCCCCGCTGGCTGTTCCTTACTGCAGACTCGCTCTCTGCTGCTTAGCACATCGTGGCATCGGGGCTTGGGCCCCTGCCTCTGATTTATAATCATGTTTCCGACGCAGAAGAGCCGTATATAGTGTTGAAGCAGCGGTCTAAGCGTGGCCCCACCCGTCCCCCATGCGCTGGCTGACTCCCCGGTGATGTCTGGTGGCTATGTAAGGCAGCGTGGCGGGGCTTTGATCCCCCCCGGCCCAGATGGGGTGTCAGCTCCGGGCCTTAACATGTGTTCACAATGGATGAGCGCTCTGCCCTCCAGAGGTCTCAGTGCGCTCACTCTCTGTCAGCCCCCCGTCCCCCCCGTCCCCCCGGGCTCCTTTTATTCGCCGGCTTCAGGGGAGCTATCCAACCGTCTCAGAACTCCATAAAAACGCCGCCTGGACAAATGGATCCCGGTCCCTTTGGTGAAGGAATGCGGTGCCATTTTTTACCCTGGGATAGACTTCTTAAAGCCTTGAAGCCTCAAAGCTGACACGTTCTCCAAACTAACACGTTGGCCTGGGACTAGTATTTCATTTTTTTATAAAGCGGTGAAATGTTAAGAGATACTTTATTTTTCGATAGCCTAAGGAAGATTGACAGAGGTGATGCGAGGTGGTTTAGGGTGACTTGGGGTTCAGTCGGGCAGTTCTGGGGTGCTTTTGTTCTTTGTTGGCCTTTTGTAGGCATAAATTATGGAGGAATATTACGTCTGTTGTGATAGAACATTGTGTATTGATTTTATTGATGCATCAGTATATCAATTACATGTTGAACAGGATTCATATCAAAGTATTCTTTTACACGTATTTAAGTAGCTTTATTTGGTTTTCATCATATGTATTATGATGAATATTTAAGATGTTTTATACTTTTGAAAACAATTTGGTATGAAAGTGTCAGCATAATGATTACCACCGGGTGGTGATACAGTGCTAAAATTAAGCAAAACTATATTATACTCTGTTGCATTTATAATATTAATAATAGTACATGTCGGATTATTTGGCATTTGTAAAAAAAAAAAAAAAGAAGCAAGGAGCAAAGTGATAAACCAAGTGTGTAGTGATTAACTAATTAATATATATATAGAAAAAATATTTTATTTTAATATTTCTTTAAGTCGAGTTAAAATTAAATGAACAAAGTTCAAAACAGTGTACACTATTAGACATGGAGGCTAACCAGACTGCAGCAGTATTTAGTATTTTTTATGTTATGTAAGGATTAACTTCACGTTATCTAATGTAAACTGACGTTCACCGTCCACCCTCTAGAGGGCAGTGTTTCCTAGTCTTTCCCGACATAAACCTGTCCTTGTTTCATAAGGTGATGAAGCACCCATTTTGTAACGGTCGTGGTTTGATTATTATTAATGCAGGCTTATATATTATAACTTAATCTCAATGAGGGATCCAACATCTATTCTTCTCTTTGTAGTCCTACTTGAAGCGATGACATTGGATAACAAGGCAGCACACGACAGACCTCATTAACAGAGAGTCGCTTCTGTTGCTGTGTCCTTGTGCAAGTTATGAAACTGACAACCATATCTAATCCTATCAAATGCAAGGAGGTCCTGCTGTCATGTGCTGCATTCTTCAATTTGTTACAATTTAAACTGTTCTACGAGCGACTCCCTGAATCAAATTTATTTTAAAAGGCCAAGCGAACCCGCGGCCTCCCCCCCCCCATCATCATCTTGCGCTTGCATTATGCAAACCCCGAAGCCCCTCGCTTCCAGCGGACGAGGGGCTGACAAAGGGCCCGTGTTGTTATTCCAAGGACAAATCTGTTCTCCAGTCGAGGTCTGGCGGAGGAAGGAGCAGCGATGGACAAGGCGGAGCTGCTCTGTCTCGTTACATCACTTTGGTGCAGCGGCTTGTCACCTTCAAATGGGGGAGGAGAGAGAGGGGGGGAGGGAGAGAGAGGGGGAGGGAGAGAGAGAGAGAAAGAGGGAGAGGGAGGGAGAGAGGGAGAGAGGGGGGTGGAGAGAGAGGGAGAGGGGGGGTAGAGAGAGAGAGAGAGGGAGAAAGGGGTAGAGAGAGAGAGAGAGAGAGGGGGGGAGAGAAGGAGAGGGGGGGGAGAGAGAGGGAGGGGAGGGAGAAAGAGGGAGGGGGGGTAGAGAGAGAGAGGGAGGGAGAAAGAGGGAGGGGGGGTAGAGAGAGAGGGAGAGAGAGAGGGAGAGAGAGGGAGGGAGGGGGAGAGAGAGGTAGAGAGAGAGAGAGGGAGGGAGTGAGAAAGGGGGGGAGGGGGGTAGAGAGAGAGAGGCTCTGCCAAAATCAGAGCGGTAGGCCGGAATCCTTTTACTTTGCGTCCCAAGGTCAGGCGGTCCCGTCTCAGACGAGGGTCCGCCATCCTTCACACGCAAAGAGCCCCCCCGGGGTAAGTGAGAGGACGGGGTGGGGGGGGGGGGGGGGGGCTGTCTCCCTCCTGACAGCGGAGTGGCGGCCGGGCTCGCCGTCCGTCACCATAACGACGCGCGAGGTGGGGCGGAGGTGTCTGCAGCACGCAGCGCTCCGTCCCCCTTCCGACGGAGCCCGGTCGTTTGGCGCCGCGTTGATGGAGGACGGCGCCATTAAGGGGGCGCCCCCCCGCCGATCCATCAGGCTCTGAGCGCCGCCCAGACCCGTATCGATCCGCTCAGAAAGCGGCCCGGTGAGGGAGTGCGGCCATAACGCCGCGGGTTCATTCATCTGCGTCCACATGAATCCCCGTTATGGCGCATAACGGCTCGGCCATCCCTAAGTCATTATATCTTTCTGTCGGTTTGAGTTCCGGGCGCCGGCGCCGAGACTGAGCGGTTCGGGGTTTTGAACCGGCGCGCTTCACTCGGGGAACGTCTGTAGAAGAGCACCGTGCGTGTGACCCCGTTACACGGAGCCCGAGACCGATGTAAGAGAAGAGCGTTGTTGACGTAGGCCAGACGGAGAAAAGTGAATCCGTTTTCCGCAGAACCCCCCCCAACCCTAACAACAACATCGAGGCTGCTGCATCGGGTGACCTCACCGGCGGGGCCGCTGTGTTTGGGTTGGAACACCTGACCGCCGGCACTGAGTCATCCCGCCGACCGCTCCTCCGGCATTCCTGGCTGCTGGGTCGCGGGGGGA
>OLKM01002942.1:0-10000 GCA_900291075.1 Melanogrammus aeglefinus | reverse complement strand
CTTTTTTGGACGTTTTTTGTTGACACATCAGTCACACAATGGTGAACCAGCTTTTTGATTTTAGCCATATTGCTTTTTGGAGTTTAATCTGCCGTGATGAATAAGCAGTAAAGAGGGAGGGGGGGGGGATGTGAGCCCTGGATGTGACCATGCCTCACAGGGGAGATGAACCCATGATTACAGTGCGGAGCCGGACAGCTTTTCAAATGAGCTTCTCCTTTAAAAGGATGTAGCCATCAACTTGGACAGTTTAATTAAAACGGATTACTGATGGTCTTTTTTGAGTGCCTCTTTTCCTCAATCACGCTTGATAATTGTTGTTTTTGGTTGAGGCAGACATATTAGTAGTTTAGATGTCAGCTCATAAGAGACCGGGACATTAAAAGCTGTTCGATTCAAAACATATGTGTGGTTTTAGTGAATACCCCCGTTGAATATTTTTCATTTTGCTAGCTTTTTACTACAGCCTCAGAACAGAACCAGATGCAATCATTCTCTGTGTAGTGAATCATTTGTATTTGAATATTTGTCTTGGAGTGGTGCGTGAGGTAACATTAGAGCCTCACTGACAAAATAAGCAGAGAATGTTTCCCTTTGCTGTGGTCTCCCCCTGAAAAGCCCCGTTTCCTACACACACACACACACGCACACGCACACGCACACACACACTCATCTCTCCCACAATATCGTTATTGCTAATGGATTGGAGACCATCCAAGACAGTTGCCAATCTTCTCAGGACAGGACAGGTCCGAGATCAAAGGTTAAGGTTAAAATATAAAAAAAGGTTTAACCTTAGAATGAAGAGTCTCTCTCTCTGTCTCTGTCTCTGTCTCTGTCTCTCTCTCTCTCTCTCTCTCTCTCTCTCTCTCTCTCTCTCTCTCTCTCTCTCTCTCTCTCTCTCTCTCTGTCTCTCTCTCTCTCTGTCTCTCTCTCTCTCTCTCTGTCTCTGTCTCTGTCTCTGTGAGACCAAGGTGAGACCACAGTGGGTGGGTGTGTCTCTGTATGCTTCTGTCTGTCTGTCTGTCTGTCTGTCTGTCTGTCTGTCTGTCTGTCTGTCTGTCTGTCTGTCTGTCTGTCTGTCTGTCTGTCTGTCTGTCTGTCTGTCTGTCTGTCTGTCTGTCTGTCTGTCTGTCTGTCTGTCTGTCTGTCTGTCTGTCTGTGTCTCTGTGAGACCAAGGTGAGACCAACAGTGGGGTTCACTGTATCCCCACTAAAACACCTTGTGAACCATTTCAACCTTTGCTATTTAATTCTTGAATATATGAAGTCACCAAGCAGGTGTGTCATGCGGTGCATTCAGATCCAGGTCTTGTGGACATTGGGGGTCGAACACACGCGCAACAACCACCGGACTAACACTAGAATGTCCTGTATTGGTAGTGATGTACTTCCCCGACACCACCCTTCGTAAGAGGCAGTGGGAGAAAACAGGGGAGGGGTGGGACACCGGGATGGAGGGGGGAAGGGATGAAGGGAAGGAGGGAAGGGGAGAAGGAGGGAAGGGGAGAACCTCTGAGAAGAGATGGAGAAGTTGAAGCAGCTGCACGGAGGTTGGGAGTCGGCCCGCGATGGGCCTAATCTTCCCAGGGCTGTGTCAGCCGAACCCTGGCGTGTTTGTGTGTGTGTGGTTCCATCCACATTCTAAGTGTGTGGCCCAGGGAGTCTGGAGGGGCTGACAGACAGAGTGTGGCGGTGCACTCCCTGACTCATTTGTTTGTCTGCGTGCTGAGGCCCCGTGTTCTCTGGGAACCCCCCCCCCCCCCCCACACCCCGTCACCCCCTCCTCATCACTCAGGGGCTGAGTGATTTGTGTTCGCAGCGTCTTTAGGAAATGGAGGATATCGCCCTGACATGTAAACATTGGAGGATAACCTGTGTGACATATATATATGTGTGTATGTATATGTGTGTATTATATATATATGTATATAGATATGTATATCTATATACTGTATATATGTATATGTTTTGAAGGCTTATCAAACTTTTTATGTTCATGTGAGGGTCTACGATTGAAGGGATTGTTCAAGATAAGTGTGGGATCTTAATGCCCCTCTAACCCCCGTATATTTATCCAGAAAAAATAACAACAACAATAGTTGTCACCAGTTCAATTCCTGCTGTACTGGTAATCGGCTGGCTTGCTGGGTAATAATTAGGGCTGGGTAAAAAAAAATCGATTGATACGGCATGAGTTCCATTTTCTTATATATATATATATATATATATATATTTTTTTTTTCGTTTTATTACCAATATTAGTAATTTTTCACTTTAATAAACAATGCCTTAATGCAATTTGCAGTGATGGATTGTTGTGGTTGAAGTACACTTTGGAATCGATTTAGGAAATTGGCCACGATACCCAGAATAGGATAGCAATGTGTTCAGACCAGAGCAGAGCGCCGTGTGTCCGTCGCGGCCCCTGCTGCTGCTGCTCTAAAGGGGCCCGCTGTCGCCCACGGCAACCGCCTGCTCTCCTCCAGCTCCATCACCTGGCCCCGCCCGTTTGTTGAGGGGTAAACATAATCACATTAATGCACAATGGCTGGGAGAGCTGTTGTTGGAGCGTTTAAGGATTACATTCCAGACGAAAGGGGAAAGTATCGTGTGGCAGGTGTTGCAAAACATGTTAATCACATCAAACTCCGGTTGGATCAAGTTTGAGTGGTTTTAAGGAACTAGCACAGACCATTAAATAACATTTGCTCGACTGCTCATCTGCGTGCCCATCAGGCCTCACTTGTGAAGAGCCCAGCCACTTACAATAATATTATCCGACTCAAAACACACGCTGGCTACCACTTCGTAAGACGCCAAGGACTCACTGGAACCGTCCCTCTTTGGTGTACTTCATGCTGAAGCTTCAGTAACAGTACGTGCGATGGAAAGCTCTCCCCGACGCTCGATTCAGTTAACACACTTAAACATTGCTTTTTTTAATATGTGCACGTTGGCATTTCAGCGTGTTGTCAACACAATGCTGATGTCAGGCGCTGAGGAAAGCACATCACCTAAGAGAAGAGGCTTATATAAAAGGCTTATACAAGACCATGTTGGCTCTCTCCAGTGTGGATTCTACTCCACTCTTTTTAATTTATTTTAGCGATGGATTGAAGTACTAACGCCACACCCTTGTCCAGCGAGGAGATTTATGCCACCGGGGTCAGAAAACCGTACTGGGAAATGTCCTTTCTGATTTTGTGTACATGAAATATGTTTTGAGTTCATTGTGAATTTCAGGATTTATGTTAATGCGACGTGCAAAGCCAGAATAATACACTTTCCGGTATACTGCGCTGGCTGCGGTCTGTACCACCAAAACAAGCCTCTTTCTCCCCCTCACTCTCCATCTGGTTTTGTTTTTTAAGTGGTGATGTGAATTTACTCCCTCACTCTTTACAACAACAACATAGTGTTACTACCTATGCACACAAACACACACAAGGGCACACACACGATGGGATGTATTGTTTACACACACACACACACACACACACACACACACACACACACACACACACACACACACACACACACACACACACACACACACACACACTAATACACACACACACACTAATACACACACACACTAATACACACACACACACACACACACACACACACACACACACACACACACTAATACACACAGACACACACATGCACACTTTTCATAATGAAATCCAGACCAATAAAACCACAGAATTTTGTCTAACCGTACTCTTTTCAGAAATACGACTACAAAGTGAAAGGCTGAACAATGTGTGGTTCTTGAAACCTGTTTTAGCGACAACGTTTATATCGTCCAAACTGCCTGGGGACGCAAAACAACAGAACACCACAGTCACCCCAACCAAAGGTCCTTTTCCCTGTTGTTGATGCAGACCCTGGGAAAGTGGATGATGCTGCTTTTGCATTTGACACCTTGTTTGTGTGAAGTTTAAACAACAAAGAGTGTACTGTCTTCATATCTATCCTATATAGGATGATAGTATCCCAACTTGCTTTACACGTGACTACATTGAGCTAGATTCTATCAATCCAAAGTGAGTTACAATTAATCCAGATAAAGTTAATGAAGGAGCAGGGAAGCATTGTGCTCAAGGATGCCTTCAGTTTGTCTCCCGCCATGCAGATCAGACTCAGGACCGTGGCTGGGACACCTTCCCTGACTGGTGATGTCATCACGTTTATCGTTTTGTGTCAATATTATCCAGCATTAAATCATTGGAATGATTTAATATTATGTTGAAATACCACACCCAGAGCAGACAGCAGTGAGAGAGCGTTATCCTCGCTCGCACTTTGAAGGCGGAATGGGAAATGCCACGGGACAAACTAGATTTGTGGAAAATGTCAGTCCATTGTTTCCCGCCGTTAATTGCTTTATGCAATTTCCTTTTCTGGCTGTGTTGCCCGATACTTTTAACTTTTGAGTGCGTGTGTGTGTGCGTGTGGGTGTGCGTGCGTGCGTGTGTGTGTGTGATTGGATGCATGTCTGTGTCTTTGAATGATAAGGATGAAATGCTATTTATTTTTTTGCGTCCTGATGAATGAGCGCGGTAGTGAATTGGTCTTCAAAGTCAGTGTCCCAACCTGCAGATGACCTATCTTTTAACTGAGTCCTGACACCAAACCACACACACCGTTGCCGTGGTCAGACCCTGTCCTTGGATGTCTTGACGAGCACCCCTGCTGTTGGTGGATAGGATTAATCAGCAGTAACAACACGTCGTGTGTGTGTGTGATACACATGTGTTGTTGCTTCTGTTTGTTATGTCTGTGTTGGAATGTGTGTGTGTGTGTGTGTGTGTGTGTGTGTGTGTGTGTGTGTGTGTGTGTGTGTGTGTGTGTGTGTGTGTGTGTGTGTGTGTGTGTGTGTGTGTGTGTGTGTGTGAGCCATCACTTTCCCACGTCGCAGAGTAGCTTCTACCCTGGCTCCCCCTTCCTCCCTCTCTTCTTCCTCTCCTCGCTTTCTCCCTCCATCTGTTTGTTTTTCTGTCTGTCTTTCCGTTAACTTTCTCTTTCGTTCTTAATCTCACCTAGTCTATCCCAAAGCAATTTCCTCTCTCGCTGTCTGTCTGTCGGTCTCTGTCTCTGTCTCTTTCTCTTTCTCTTTCTCTCCTCTCTCTCTCTCTGTCTCTCTCTCTCTCTCTCCTCTCTGTCTCTGTCTCTGTCTCTCGCTCTCTCTCTCTCTCTCTCTCTCTCTCTCTCTCTCTCTCTCTCTCTCTCTCTCTCTCTCTCTCTCTCTCTCTCTCTCTCTCTCTCTCTCTCTCTCTCTCTCTCTCTCTCTCTCTCTCTCTCTCTCTCTCTCTCTCTGTGTCTCTGTCTGTCTGTCTGTCTGTCTGTCTGTCTCTCTATCTCTCTTTCTCTCTCTCTCTCTTCCCCCCCTTAGAGTAAAGACATTCTCACCTTCTCTCTCTCTCTCTCTCTCTCTCTCTCTCTCTCTCTTTCTACCATCTCTCTCTCTCTCTCTTTCTACCATCTCTCTCTCTCTCTCGCTCTCTCCTCTCTCTCTCTCTGTCTCTCTCTCCCTCTCTGTCTCTCTCTCCCTCCCTCTCTGTCTCTGTCTCTCTCGCTCTCTCTCTCTTTCTACCATCTCTCTCTCTCGCGCGCGCGCTCTCTCTCGCTCTCTCCCTCTCTCTCTCTCTCTCTCTCTCTCTCTCTCTGTCTCTGTCTCTGTCTCTGTCTCTCTCTCTCCCCTCTCTCGGTCTCTCTCTCTCTCTCTCTCTCTCTCTCTCTCTCTCTCTCTCTCTCTCTCTCTCTCTCTCTCTCTCTCTCTCTCTCTCTCTCTCTCTCTCTCTCTGCACCTGTACAGTTGTCACAGTGCCAGGGGCCCACAGCTGCTCCCGGCTCAGCCCTGTTGGACGAGGCCCCTGTTGCACTTGGCATGTCCTCCGAGGCCCCGGGCCCCGCCCTGGGGAGCCCCTGGGGACAGACAGACAGACAGACAGACAGACAGACAGACAGCAGGGGGCGGCGTTAGCGTAGGAAGCTTCCGGTCTCAGCCCACTGGGAGAAGTGAAACGCTGACTCACCCGACGGCCCAGTGCAGGGGCGCGAGAGGAAGCGTTGGATTACAGGAGGGAGAGAGCGGGGGGGGACGGGCGCGGCTGTGGGGTGACAGTTTCTGCTCTAAGCCGCTGGCCCCAATGTCGTCGATGGATTTATGCTAATCTTATCCTGCAAACGTTTCAGTGTATACTAAATACTCTGTTACTAAGCCCAGACAAACACACCAGAGGTAGTCGAGTTTGGACGCTTGGCCCTGAACAAACCAGACAGTATGAACTGCAGTCCTCTCTAAACTTTAAGACCATCTGAACACTTTGTCATTACACTCGCTCCCAGCTTCCTTAAAGCCGTAGTGTCTCGTTCTGTTGTGCAGTATATTTACCATCAGGGTCAATTAAGTAAGGGATAATGTATAGTTCGGAGGTTATTATGGAGAAATAAACCCCTTCAGGTTGGATTGAACCCTCCGTCCATACCACCTGAAGGGGTTTATTTCTCCATAACAACCGACTAACTATACATTATCCCGCTTATTACACGGCTTTACGAGTGAAATAAATAATAAACAATAGATAATAACCCACAATGATTCAGCAGCGACAAGGATTCGTCGGTAAAGTAAAGTAAAGTAGCGCGGTAAAGAGCGCTGTCCCTAGCAACGGTCCGTTATACATGACGACGGTCCGTTATACAGAAATAACAGACCGCAGAACGCAGCGCTGGACCAATCAGAGAGCAGCATTCAATAGAGCCGTGTAATAATAGAGGATTAATGTCCATGTTTGCGATGTTATCAGTTCCCAGAGGAAAAAACGTTTCCTATGAGGTAAAGAAACAGGCCATTCAGCGGGCTACCTTGTGGTCTAGTCTATTATTATGTGTTCAATTATAATTATTTCACAATTCCAATCATTTTTAATTATTGCAATTCCTTCACGGGTTTTAATTGAACCCTTGATCTGAGCCTCGACCCCTGAGGCTCCTGTGATGTGGTGACGTCTGTCGATGGAGCCGTCTCCATGACTACGCAGAGACGGGCGTCACACTGTGCCTCCGGGTCGCGACTCCCAAGGGCAGCTGCAGCAGTATTTTGATTCGGCACCGTTTCCCTTGTTGTCTCCGACAATAAGTCACACAGCCACTGTGTGCATGTGAGGTTGCGCACGAAAGAACTCCCATTACTCCGAAGTGAAAGGGCTCTAGCTCTGAAAGGATCTCCACTATCTGTCACCTTGGATGGTTGTTATGGTTTCATGACGTTCAATTACCCACAATGCACTCTGGTGCGTTTTGGGGGCAGGGCGGGAAAGGGGGGGGGGGACCAGGCAGGGAGTGGAAGGCTTGGCTCAGAGGGGAGCTTCGAGGAGACATCTCACACCTTATGGAAGTTCTGGTTCCCATCTGAGAGTTTTCTGCGTCTCAAACCGCTTTCCGCCGTCAGCTCACCCGGTCCTGTCTCTGTGAGGCCGACGGCCACCAACGACTGTTGGTGCTGACAAACACAGACAAACACACTGAGGAACAGCTCTCCCAGTGAATAGTTGTGGTGTTTATGGAGGACGACATGATCGCAGCGCTGCAAAGCTTGCTTTCATTTTCTTTGGCATGCCGTGATATAAACCTCATCCACATGTGCTGACTCTCCCCCCCCCCCCCTCTCTCCTCCCTCTCTCCTCTCTCTCACTCTTCCACTCTCTCTTGCACTCTATCTCTCCCACCCTCTACCTCCCCTCTCTCCCTCTCTCTCCCGCCCGGTCTCTCTTTTGGTCGCTCATCTCGTCCTCTTCCACTCTTTCGCCCTCTCTCTCTTTTGGTCGCTCATCTCGTCCTCTTCCACCACTTTCGTTCTCTCTCCTCCCAACCTGTTGTTTCTCCCTTTCTCTCCCTAACCTACTCTCTCTCCCTCTTTTTCTCCCTCTCTCTCCTTCTCTTTCTCCCTCTCTCTCCCTAACCTACTCTCTCTCCCTCGGTTTCTCCCTCTCTCTCCCTAACCTACTCTCTCTCCCTCGGGTTTCTCCTCTCTTCTCTC
The DNA here is from genome assembly GCA_900291075.1 of Melanogrammus aeglefinus. Lineage (NCBI taxonomy): Eukaryota > Metazoa > Chordata > Actinopteri > Gadiformes > Gadidae > Melanogrammus > Melanogrammus aeglefinus. The sequence goes on along the minus strand of OLKM01002942.1, from coordinate 1,947 downwards.
TCCTAACCTCCCTCTCTCCCTCTCTCTCTGTACTCTCTCCCTCTCTCTCTCTCTACTAACCTACCTCTCTCTCCCTGCGGTCCCTTTCTCTCCCTCGTCTCTCCCTTAACCCCTAACCTACTCTCTCCCTCGGTTTCTCCCTCTCTCTCCCTAACCTACTCTCTCTCCCTCTTTTCTCTCCCTAACCTACTCTCTCTCCCTCGGTTTCTCCCTCTCTCTCCCTAACCTACTCTCTCCCTCGGTTTCTCCCTCTCTCTCCCTAACCTACTCTCTCTCCCTCGGTTTCTCCCTCTCTCTCCCTAACCTACTCTCTCCCTCGGTTTCTCCCTCTCTCTCCCTAACCTACTCTCTCTCCCTCGGTTTCTCCCTCTCTCTCCCTAACCTACTCTCTCTCCCTCGGTCTCTCCCTCTCCAACTCTCTTTCCCCTTCACACTCTTAAATAATAAATAATAAAGGCGAATGCCTCGACCAAACATAAAAATATTAGTTGTCTCAGAATGCATTTCTTGGCATCTGCTGAAGCAGCCGGACCAGCTGTTGTTGATGCAGTTCCACCACATATGGTCGCTGTATGTGCACGTGAATATGAGAACATGTACATACGTGTTAATGTTGGCCGAATACGAAAGGGACCGAAGAGGGGTGGAAACGTGTTTTGATTGGCTTTTTTTTTCCCCGTTTTGTTTCCATATCGCAAGATCGCTCTCCCCCCTTCCTCTCTCTCTAACTCCCCCCTTCCTCTCTCTCTAACTCCCCCCCTTCCTCTCTCTCTAACTCCCCCTCGTCCTCTCTCTCTAACTCCCCCTCGTCCTCTCTCTCTAACTCCCCCTCTCTCTAACTCCCTCTCGCTCTAACTCCCCCTCTCCCTCTCTCTCTAACTCCCCCTCGTCCTCTCTCTCTAACTCCCCCTCGTCCTCTCTCTCTAACTCCCCCTCGTTCCTCTCTCTCTAACTCCCCCTCGTCCCTCTCTCTAACTCTCTTCCCTCGTCCTCTTTCTCTAACTCCCCCTCGTCCTCTCTCTCTTAACTCCCCCTCTCTCTAACTCCCTCTCGTCCTCTCTCTCTAACTCTCCCTCTCCCTCTCTCTCTAACTCCCCCTCATCCCTCTCTCTCTAACTCCCCCTCGTCCTCTCTCTCTAACTCCCCCTCTCTCTAACTCCCCCTCGTCCTCTCTCTCTAACTCCCCCTCGTCCTCTCTCTCTAACTCCCCCTCGTCCTCTCTCTCTAACTCCCCCTCGCCCTCTCTCTCTAACTCCCCCTCGTCCTCTCTCTCTAACTCCCCCTCGTCCTCTCTCTCTAACTCCCCCTCGTCCTCTCTCTCTAACTCCCCCTCTCTCTAACTCCCCCTCATCCCTCTCTCTCTAACTCCCTCTCCTTCCTCTCTCTAACTCCCTCTCTCTCTCTCTAACTCCTCCTCTCTCTAACTCCCTCTCTCTCTCTCTAACTCCTCCTCTCTCTAACTCCCCCTCATCCCTCTCTCTCTAACTCCCCCTCCCTCTCTCTCTAACTCCCCCTCCCCCTCTCTCTCTAACTCCCTCTCTCTCTCTCTCTCTCTCTCAACTCCCCCTCATCCCTCTCTCTCTAACTCCCTCCTCCCTCTCTCTCTATCTCTCTCTCTCTCTTCTCTCTCTCTCTCTCTCTCTCTCCTCTCTACCTCTCTCTCCTCTATCTCCTCTCTCTCTCTCTCTTCTCTCCTCTTCTCCTCACTCCACTCTCTTCTCCTCTCGTTCCATATATTCCTCTCTCCCTCCTCTTCTCTAACCTCTCCTTCCTCCCTCTCTTCTCTGTCTTCTCTCTTATTCCTCTCCTCCCGTCTCTCTCTCTCATCTCTCTCCTTCTCTCTCTAACCTTCCCTCTCTCTAACTCTGCTCTCTCTCCACTCTCTCCTCCTCTCTCCTTCTCATCTTCTCTCTCTCTCTCTCTTCTCTCTTCCATCTCTCTCTCTCT
>OLKM01002941.1:0-49192 GCA_900291075.1 Melanogrammus aeglefinus | reverse complement strand
GGTAACACTGTCTTATTTTTTATCAAATTTAAAAAACTAAGGGGTAACACTGCCGTTTTTTAATCAAATAAAAGGTAAGGGTATACAACTGTTCCTTTTTTATAAATTAATATAAAACATTAAGTGGCGGAAGGGTTAACCATTGTCATTTTTATATGGGCCCCGTCATCATAATTAAAACATAAGGTTTAACACTGTCCTTTTTTATCAGATAAATGGTAAGGGTAACACTGTCTTTTTTATTTTTCCGATTTAAAAAAAAAACTTTAAGGCGGGGGAACACTTCGTTTTTTTTATTGCCTGATTATCAAATAAAAACGTTTAAGTGGGTAACCACTGCCCGCTTTTTTATTTGCCCCCTGGACCTGATATCAAAATTAAAACGTAAGTGGTAAACTGTCCGCTTTTATCAAAATGAAATAATTGGTTTTAGCTCAGGAGTAGAGTACGTTGTCACCTAACCAATTCGAGTGCTAGTTCGATCCCCTGCTCTCTCCTCGCTGAGTGTTTGGTTGTGTTTCATGAGTTTGACCTGAACCTTACAGTAAAGACTTTTATTCAAATTTAAAACGTATTTTTAATTGCCCGACACAAAAAACATTAACACTGTCGTTTTTTATTGCCCGACATTCAAAAAGAACATATGGGGTAACACTGTTCGTTTTTTATTGCGCCGACCATCAAAAAAAACAGTAAAGGGGTAACACTGTCGTTTTTTATTGCCTGATATCAATAAACGTAACACTTGCCGCTTAGCCGAACAAAAACAAGTCACTGTCGCTTTTTATCAAATAAATATGGGTTTAGCTCAGGAGGTAGGAGTAGTTGTACCTACCAATAGGTGCTAGTTTCGATCCCGCAGCTTCTCCTTCGCTGAGTGGGTTTGTGTTTCATGGAGTTTTGACCCTGAACCTTATAGTAGACTTTTATCAAATAAAACGTATTTTATTGCCCGACATCAAAAAAACATAACACTGTCGTTTTTTATTGCCCGACATCAAAAAAAACATAATGGGTAACACTGTCGTTATTTATTGCCCGACATCAAAAAAAACATAACACTGTGGTTTTTTATTGCCCGACATCAAAAAAAACATAAGGGGTAACACTGTCGTTTTTTATTGCCAGACATCAAAAAAAAATAAGGGTAAACACTGTCTTTTTTTTGACGATATCCAAAAAACATCGGGGTAACACTGCTCCGTTTTTTTATTCAAAAAAAACGTAGAGGGTAACAACTGTCGTTTTTTATTGCCCGATATCTTAAAAAAACACAAGGGGTAACACTGTCTTTTTTTATACCTACAAATCGTAAGGGTAACACCTGCTCTTTTTATTGCCCGACATCAAAAAAAACATAAGGGGTAACACGGTGTTTTTTATTGCCGACATCAAAAAAAAACATAAGGGAACACTGTTCGTTTTTTATGCCCGTAATCAAATAAAACCGTAAGGGGTTAACACTGTCGTTTTTATTGCCCGTCATCTAAAATTAAAACGTAAAGGGGTAACACTGTCGTTTTTTATCAAATAAAACATAAAGGATAACACTTGGTTTTTTATCAAATAAAAACATAAGGATTAACACTGTTTTTTTTATTTGCCCGTCATCAAATATAAAACATAAGGGGTAACACTGTCGCTTTTTATCTGTCTTTTTTTATTGCCCGACATCAAAAAACATAAGGGGTAACACTGTCGTTTTATGCCCGACATCAAAAAAAACAATAAGGGGTAAACACTGTCGTTTTTTATTGCCCGATATCAAAAAAACATAAGGGGTAACACTGTCGTTTTTTATCAAAAAAACGTAAGGGGTAACACTGTCGTTTTTTATCAAAAAAAACGTAAGGGGTAACACTGTCCTTTTTTATCAAAAAAAAGGGTAAGGGTTAACACTGTCGTTTTTTTATTTGCCCGTCATAAATTAAAACGTAAGAGGTATAACTGTCGATTTTATTGAATGAAAAAATGGGTTTTAGCCCAGGAGGTAGAGCCAGTTGTCACCTTAACCAATAGGTTGCTAGTTCGATCCCCAGCTTCTCTAGCGAGTGTTTGTGTGTCCACTAGTATGACCTTGAACCCAACTTTGTCTATTTATGCTGTCTGGTTTTGCTGCCGACGTCAAAAAAACATAAGGGGTAACACTGTCGTTTTTGTTGGCCTCATCAGATAAAAACATAAGAGGTAACACTGTCATTTTTATAGGCCGTGATCAAATAAAAACATAAGGGTAACCACTGGTTGTTTTTATTGCCCTTCATCAAATAAAACGTAAGGGGTAACACTGTCGTTTTTTATCAAATAAAACACAAGGGGTAACACTGTTGAATTTTATTGCCCGATTTAAAAAAAAAAACGTAAGGGGTAACACTGTCGTTTTCTATGGCCCGTCATCAAATAAAACATGAGGGGTAACACTGTCGTTTTTTTATCGGCCGTGATCAAATAAAACATAAGGGGTAACACTGTCATTTTTTATTGCCCGTCATCAAATAAAACGTAAGGGGTAACACTGTCGTTTTTTATCAAATAAAACATAAGGGGTAACACTTTTGTATTTTTATTTGCCCCGATTTAAAAAAAAAAACATAAGGGGTAACACTGTCGTTTTTTTATTGCCGTCATCAAATAAAACATAAGGGGTAACACTGTCATTTTCTATCAAATAAAACATAAACGGTAACACCTGTCTTTTTTTTTTGCCCGATATCAAATAAACATAAGGGCGTAACACTGTTGTTTTTTTTATCGGCCGTGATCAAATAAAAAATAAGCGGTAACACAGTGTTTTTTATTGCCATCATCAGATAAATAACACGTATAAAACGTAAGGGTAACCACTGTCGTTTTTTATCAAACAAAAATGTTAAGGACTGTTTTAAGACGTATCTGTCATTTTTATTGCCCGACATCAAAAAAAAACATACGGGGTAACACTGTCGGTTTTTTATCAAATAAACATAAGGGTAACACTGTTGTTTTTTATTGTCCGTCAACAAATAAAACGTAAAAGGTAATACTGTCGTTTTTTATCAAATAAAACGTAAGAGGTAACACTGTCGTTTTTTATTGCCCGTAATCAGATAAAACGTAAGGGGTAACACTATTGTTTTTGTTTTTTATTGTCGGTCAACAAATAACACACGACTAAACGACGGTAATACTTGCGTTTTTTTTATCAAATAAAACGTAAGGGGTAACACTGTCGTTTTTTATTGCCCGTCATCAGATAAAACGTAAGGGGTAACACTATTGTTTTTTTATTGGCCGTCATCAGATAAAACGTAAGGGGTAACACTGTCTTTTTTTATCAAATAAAACATAAGGGGTAACACTGCCGTTTTTTATCAAATAAAAGGTAAGTGTTAACACTGTCCTTTTTTATCAAATAAAACATAAGGGGTAACACTGTCATTTTATATGGCCCGTCATCAAATAAAACATAAGGTTTAACACTGTCCTTTTTTATCAGATAAATGGTAAGGGGTAACACTGTCTTTTTTTATTTTCCGATTTAAAAAAAAACATAAGGGGTAACACTGTCGTTTTTTATTGCCTGATATCAAATAAAACGTAAGTGGTAACACTGCCGCTTTTTATTGCCTGATATCAAATAAAACGTAAGTGGTAAGACTGTCGCTTTTTATCAAATAAATAATTGGGTTTTAGCTCAGGAGGTAGAGTAGTTGTCACCTAACCAATAGGTTGCTAGTTCGATCCCCAGCTTCTCCTCGCTGAGTGTTTGTGTGTTCATGAGTTTGCCCCCGAACCTTATAGTTGACTTTTATCAAATAAAACGTATTTTATTGCCTGACATCAAAAAAACATAACACTGTTGTTTTTTATTGCCCGACATCAAAAAAAACATAAGGGGTAACACTGTCGTTTTTTATTGCCCGACATCAAAAAAACATAACACTGTCGTTTTTTATTGCCCGACATCAAAAAAAACATAAGGGGTAACACTGTCGTTTTTTATTGCCCGACATCAAAAAAAACATAAGGCGGTAACACTGTCTTTTTTTTGCCTGATATCAAATAAAACATCAGGGGTTAACCACTGTCAGTTCGTTTTTTATCAAAAAAAACGCGTAAGGGTAACACTGTCGTTTTTATGCCCGATAATAAAAAAAACACAAGGGGTAACACTGTCTTTTTTTATCGTACAAATCGTAAGGGTAACACTGTCGTCTTTTTATTGCCCGCCATCAAAAAAAACATAAGGGGTAACACTGTTGTTTTTTATTGCCCGACATCAAAAAAAACATAAGGGGGAACACTGTCGTTTTTTATTGCCCGTCATCAAATAAAACGTAAGGGGTAACACTGTCGTTTTTATTGCCCGTCATCAAATAAAACGTAACGGGTAACACTGTCGTTTTTTATCAAATAAAACATAAGGGGTAACACTTGTTTTTATCAATAAAACATAAAGGGTAACACTGTTTTTTTTATAGCCCGTCATCAAATAAAAACATAAGGGTTAACCACTGTCGCTTTTTATTCTGTCTTTTTTTATGCCCGACATCAAAAAAACATAAGGGGTAAACACTGTCGTTTTTTATTGCCCGATATCAAAAAAACATATAAGGGTAACACCTGTCGTTTTTTTTTTCTTACAAAACGTAAGGGGTAACACTGTCTTTTTTTTTTTGGCCGATATCTCAAATAAAACATTAAGGTGTAACACTGTCGTTTTTATCTCAAAAAAAACGTAAGGGGTAAACACTGTCGTTTTTATTGCCCGATATAAAAAAAAACATAAGGGGTAACACTGTCTTTTTTTATCGTACAAATCGTAAGGGTAACCACTGTCTCTTTTTATTTGCCCGATATCATCAATATAAAACATAAGGGGTAACACTGTCGTTTTTTTTATTGCCCGTCATCAAATAAAACGTAAGGGGTAACACTGTTGTTTTTTATTGCCCGTCATCAAATAAAACGTAAGGGGTAACACTGTCGCTTTTATATCCGTCTTTTTTTATTGCCCGACATTCAAAAAAAATCATAAGGGGTAAACACTGTCGTTTTTTATTGCCCGTCATCAAATAAAACGATAAGGGGTAACACTGTCGTTTTTTATCAAATAAAACATAAGGGGTAACACTGTCGTTTTTCATCAAATAAAACATTAGGGGGAACACTGTTGTATTTTATTGCCCGTCATCAAATAAAACATAAGGGGTAACACTGTTGTTTTTTATCTGTCTTTTTTTTATTGCCCGATATCAAAAAAGACATAAGGGGTAACACTGTCGTTTTTTATTGCCCGTCATCAAATAAAACGTAAGGGGTAATACTGTCGCTTTTTATCTGTCTTTTTTATTGCCCGATATCAAAAAAGACATAAGGGGTAACACTGTCGTTTTTTATTGCCCGATATCAAAAAAAACATAAGGGGTAACACTGTCGTTTTTTATCAAAAAAACGTAAGGGGTAACACTGTCGTTTTTTATCAAAAAAAACGTAAGGGGTAACACTGTCGTTTTTTATTGCCCGTCATTAAATAAAACGTAAGAGGTATAACTGTCGATTTTTATTGAATGAAAAATTGGGTTTTAGCTCAGGAGGTAGAGCAGTTGTCACCTAACCAATAGGTTGCTAGTTCGATCCCCATCCTCTCCTAGCGAGTGTTTGTGTGTCCCTGAGTATGACCCTGAACCCAACATTTGTCTTTTTATCTGTCTTTTTTTATTGCCCGACGTCAAAAAAAACATAAGGGGTAACACTGTCGTTTTTTATTGCCCGTCATCAGATAAAAGTAAACTGTCGTTTTTTATTGCCCGTCATCAGATAAAACATAAGGGGTAACACTGTCGTTTTTTTATCGGCCGTGATCAAATAAAAAATAAGGGGTAACACTGTCGTTTTTTATTGCCCGTCATCAGATAAAACATAAGGGGTAACACTGTCGTTTTTTTATCGGCCGTGACCAAATAAAAAATAAGGGGTAAGACTGTCGCTTTTTATTGCCCGTCATCAAATAAAACGTAAGGGGTAACACTGTTGTTTTTTATTGCCCGTCATCAAATAAAACGTTAGCTCGGGTAACACGTGTCGTCTTTTTTATCAAATAAAACACAAGGGGTAACACTGTTGAATTTTATTGCCCGATTTAAAAAAAAAACGTATGGGGTAACACTGTCATTTTCTATATTTGCCCGTCATCAAATAAAATATTAGGGGTAACACTGTCGTTTTTTTATCGGCCGTGATCAAATAAAACATAAAGGGTACGCTGTCATTTTTTATTGCCCGTCATCAAATAAAACATAAGGGGTAACACTGTCGTTTTTTATCAAATAAAACATAAGGGTTAACACTTTTGTATTTTATTGCCCGATTTAAAAAAAAAACATAAGGGGTAACACTGTCATTTTTTATTGCCCGTTATCAAATAAAACATAAGGGGTAACACTGTTGTTTTTTATCAAATAAGACATAAGGGGTAACACTGTCGTTTTTTATTGCCCGTCATCAAATAAAACATAAGGGGTAACACTGTCATTTTTATCAAATAAAACATAACGGGTAACACTGTCTTTTTTTTTTGCCCCATATCAAAAAAAACATAAGGGGTAACACTGTTGTTTTTTATTGCCCATCATCAGATAAAACGTAAGGGGTAATACTGTCGTTTTTTCCCAAACAAAACGTAAGGGGTAAGACTGTCATTTTTTTATAGCCCGACATAAAAAAAACCATACGGGGTAACACTGTCGTTTTTTATCAAATAAAACATAAGGGGTAACACTGTTGTTTTTTATTGTCCGTCAACAAATAAAACGTAAAGGGGTAATACTGTCTTTTTTTTTGCCGATCAAATAAAAGTAAGGGGTAACACTGTCGTTTTTTATTGCCCGTAATCATATACAACGTAAGGGGTAACACTATTGTTTTTTTATTGCCCGACATCAAAAAAAACATACGGGGTAACACTGTCGTTTTTTATCAAATAAAACATAAGGGGTAACACTGTTGTTTTTTATTGTCCGTCAACAAATAAAACGTAACGGGTAATACTGTCGTTTTTTATCAAATAAAACGTAAGGGGTAACACTGTCGTTTTTTATTGCCCGTCATCAGATAAAACGTAAGGGGTAACACTATTGTTTTTTATTGCCCGTCATCAGATAAAACGTAAGGGGTAACACTGTCTTTTTTTATCAAATAAAACATAAGGGGTAACACTGCCGTTTTTTATCAAATAAAAGGTAAGTGGTAACACTGTCCTTTTTTATCAAATAAAACATAAGGGGTAACACTGTCATTTTATATGGCCCGATCATCAAATAAAACATAAGGGGTAACACTGTCATTTTATATGGCCCGACATCAAATAAGGGGTAACACTGTCGTTTTTTATTGCCCGACATCAAAAAAAACATAAGGGGTAACACTGTCGTTTTTTTTTTGCCCGATATCAAATAAAACATAAGGGGTAACACTGTCGTTTTTTATCAAAAAAAAACGTAAGGGGTAACACTGTCGTTTTTTATTGCCCGATATTAAAAAAAACACAAGGGGTAACACTGTCTTTTTTTATCGTACAAATCGTAAGGGGTAACACTGTCGTTTTTATTGCCCGACATCAAAAAAAACATAAGGGGTAACACTGTCGTTTTTTATTGCCCGACATCAAAAAAAACATAAGGGGATAACACTGTCGTTTTTATTGCCCGTCATCAAATAAAACGTAAGGGGTAACACTGTCGTTTTTTATCAAATAAAACATAAGGGGTAACACTGTTGTTTTTTATCAAATAAAACATAAGGGGTAACACTGTTTTTTTTATTGCCCGTCATCAAATAAAACATAAGGGGTAACACTGTCGCTTTTTATCAGTTTTTTTTTATTGCCCGACATCAAAAAAACATAAGGGGTAACACTGTCGTTTTTTATTGCCCGATATCAAAAAAAACATAAGGGGTAACACTGTCTTTTTTTATCGTACAAATCGTAAGGGGTAACACTGTCTCTTTTTTTTGCCCGATATCAAATAAAACATACGGGGTAACACTGTCGTTTTTTTTATTGCCCGTCATCAAATAAAACGTAAGGGGTAACACTGTCGCTTTTTATCTGTCTTTTTTTATTGCCCGACATCAAAAAAAACATAAGGGGTAACACTGTCGTTTTTTATTGCCCGTCAACAAATAAAACGTAAGGGGTAACACTGTCGTTTTTATTGCCCGTCATCAAATAAAACGTAAGGGGTAACACTGTCGTTTTTTATCAAATAAAACATAAGGGGTAACACTGTTGTTTTTTATTGCCCGTCATCAAATAAAACATAAGGGGTAACACTGTCGCTTTTTATCTGTCTTTTTTTATTGCCCGACATCAAAAAAAACATAAGGGGTAACACTGTCGTTTTTTATTGCCCGATCATCAAAAAAAACATAAGGGGTAACACTGTCGTTTTTTATTGCCCGATATCAAAAAAAACATAAGGGGTAACACTGTCGTTTTTTATCGAAAAAAACGTAAGGGGTAACACTGTCGTTTTTTATCAAAAAAAACGTAAGGGGTAACACTGTCGTTTTTTATTGCCCGATATCAAAAAAAACATAAGGGGTAACACTGTCTTTTTTTTTTGCCCGATATCAAATAAAACGTAAGGGGTAACACTGTCATTTTTTATTGCCCGATATAAAAAAAAAACATAAGGGGTAACACTGTCGTTTTATATTGCCCGTCATCAAATAAAACGTAAGGGGTAAGATCATGCTCATGATATATTTCCAAACATAACATTACATCAATTTGCATATCAATGCACTGAGATTATCGGAATGTATAAGAACACAGGAGACATGCAGTCATAGCATGTGGTTTTCTATTCATTCAAAATGGTATGCGTGGAATATTATAATTCACATCATGCTTATCGTGCCTTGTGTATTCATCTTAAAATAGCCGGTAATAAAAATATAGCAAACAATTGTCGCTATATATAGAAATACAATCAATACATTCATCTTATATCTCATATCAATACAAAAAATTAAAGGGAGAAATGACAAGCCATTATTCTACTCAAATTTTTTTTTCTCAAAAAGTTTTAGAATAACATGGGCTTAAACATTGATGCAAACAAGCAATTATAAAAACGTTTGTCAGTGACAGTGGGAAAAATGAAAGGTTAAACATAAATAAATACAATTAGAACTGAAGTTATTAGAAAATGTGTTCAGATGGATTAAGTCTGTAAATAATGAAACATGACCACTGAAACCAACACACGCTGGAGAAGATGACCTCATGTCCGTGACTTCAGTTACTTACCAGAGGAAGACATCATCTTTCTAATCAGAATCTAGGCCTGATGACCCTTTGCACACGCACACACACGCACACGCACACTCACACGCACACACACACACACACACACACACACACACACACACACACACACACACACACACACACACACACACACACAGGATATCCCTGCAGTCAGTAACTTCAATTAATTACTCATTAATTTAGATTCTGGCCATACAGAGTGTGTGTGGTGTGTGTGTGTGTGTGTGTGTGTGTGTGTGTGTGTGTGTGTGTGTGTGTGTGTGTGTGTGTGTGTGTGTGTGTGTGTGTGTGTGTGTGTGTGTGTGTGTGTGTGTTGTGTGTGTGTGTGTGTGTGTGTGTGTGTGTGTGTTGTGTACGTGTGTGTGTGTGTTGTGTGTGTGTGTGTGTGTGTGTGTGTGTGTGTGTGTGTGTGTGTGTGTGTGTGTGTGTGTGTGTGTGTGTGTGTGTGTGTGTGTGTGTGTGTGTGTGTGAGAAGGAAGGCAGAGAGAGAGTGATGAGGTGAGGGAGGATGAAGGGAAGGCCCCCAGGGACCCCCATGATCTCATGCCTGGGGGGGGGGGCTGTGAGATGGGGCCATGTGTGCACCTCTATGTGTGTGTGTGTGTGTGTGTGTGTGTGTGTGTGTGTGTGTGTGTGTGTGTGTGTGTGTGTGTGTGTGTGTGTGTGTGTGTGTGCACCTCTATGTGTGTGTGTGTGTGTGTGTGTGTGTGTGTGTGTGTGTGTGTGTGGTGTGTGTGTGTGTGTGTGTGTGTGTGTGTGTGTGTGTGTGTGTGTGTGTGTGTGTGTGTGTGTGGGTGTGGTTTTTCCTACACATAATAAACTGACTCAAAACGTGTCTCAGAAATATTCAACAATGAGTCAAGAACTCAAGAATCAAATGCAATCTCAAGATATGCTCAACAGAACATCCCAAAGTTTGACCAACGGCTGTGTTTACGTTGGTGCCAGGCGCCGTTCAGGATGATGTCATCCATGTGGGACCCAGCTGTGGTTTCAATGGCTCGGCACGATCCATACGGCTAAACTGTCTGAGTAATAAATCAATAGCGGGAGCAGATTGCATTAATGATAGATGAGAGGGGTTTGGCTCTTTAAAGCTGTATTTATGTGATTGGCTCAGAGGATGCATTGTGTTGCTCTAAACTAGTGGCAGCAAATCAAGCACGCATTCATTGACCAACTCCGGGGGAAGTCAGTGAGGGCGTGCCTGGGTTCAAAGGTCGCCACTATCGACCAGTGTGTCCTACATTTACCATAGAGCTCAGCTGTTCCTGGGGAAGCACTCCCAATTATAAATGACGCTTCGTTTGATGGTGTAAACATGATTTTGAACACTAATAATATCTTTCCCTTCTAAGCGTCATGTTTCCTGTGTGTCTCAACAGTGTTGGTGCGTTGTCGATGCAGTCTACAGTAAAAATGTACATGTTTGATTACTGTTGCCACAGTTGAATAGAGCCATGATGCAATACCACTGAAAACTCTTGAAAAAATATCTTTAGGACATTTTCTATGGGCATATGGATGAAAATATTGTAACTTGGTGTATAATGAAAGTCTCACTCTGAACAACACTCATTGGCATTAGTTTTTAACACATTAATGCCAATTCACCAGTTTGGTAAATGAGATTGGTCAATGAGCTTGAATGGTATGCGTTAGATAATGCACTGTGAATGAAAGCTACAAAATGCTGACATTTACAGCTGGGTCTAAAACAGTCAGTACATTCATTCAAATCAACAACTCATCAGGGCAATCGTGTTCAAATTGGAAATCAAACCAGCCAGAATCAATAGATGTTGACCTTTGACCTATTGGTCGAGCCGGGGAGACCCAACCCAGAGTCAGTTAAATAAATGCAATAACGTCATATTTTTCATGTCGGTGCACACGCACGCAAGGACGCACGCACGCACGCTACCTTTTAATCTCTCTCTTTCTTTATTTATTTTAGTCTTTGCTTAATATAAAGCAGAAGATTAGACTCTTCGAAATACACCCATATAACATGGCATAAGGAAACGACCAAACACTTGAACAAACGTTACATGAATACTGTTGATATACATCGCCCTCTAGTGGTGAGTTTCTAGAAATTTAGTGTTCTAAGGAAAATATCCCATCTTTAAAAAATATATTATATTTCTCCTACCTTCTCTATTTAAGTAAATGAAAACTACTCTTTAAAAACGATTCTTACAGAAAATAAAATAAATAATATGAATACAATTAACAATCTATGCTCAGTACACAAAAGGCATTACCTATATACAATAACATTTTTAGTGCGTTCTATTTTTTTATACTGTACTTCTTATCAATGTTTATTTTTTAACATATTTCCTCTACTCAGCAATCGAAAAAGACTCAAATGTTTGGGCTGATGAGCGCACACGTTCTCGACCTGCCCTTCTCGATGATTCATTAATCACACTGGTGATGACGGCTGGCATCCGAGGTCAGACAGAAGTCCCCAGGGTGCCGTAAGCACCCCAGGGGACTCATCATTTCTGAATTAGGAGCCAGGAGGGACTGTTGGTTGGTGGGATTGCATTGTGTCAGCTAAATAAAACACATGCAGTGTGTTTGGCCGGGAAACAAGCCATCAGACATAAGGTTTTTTGTCCGAAGAAAGAGGAACCACAATATAATCGCTTTTGGTAGGATGTTCATAGAACCAAGTGCCAAGCGCTAACAATGGCTAGCTAGGTCGATCCATTCCCCGTACACAACACAGATAGCTAGGATAAGATGCTAAATGCTATTTTTAAGTGCAAGGAAGTACAACATACAATAAGTGCGTAAGAAGGGTGTGTGGGGTAATGGGGGAGGCTATGCAGAGTCAAGGTGAACTCTGAACAAGTGAGTCTTGTGACCCCTTTGCCCGGAGGTGGATGCCGGGTTGCTGTTGCATTTAAAATACCCTGGGGGCTGGACTGGTCTTGGAACATTGAGGCAGCAGCATACAAGAATGTATTTCCTAAGGAGGCCTGGGCCCTTCAATGCATGCTGGACAATGCAGTAACCTACGTGTCCACTGGTCTGTGGTGGACTCAGTGACCAGAAGGCGGCTGAGGAGAGAATGGTGGCCAAATTGCTGGCCGTCCATCGAGGTCAGGCATAGGAGCAAGGCATAGTAGCACCATCTGGTGGTAACTCGTGATATTGCGCTCCAGTGAGAGAGGCGCGTGGAGAAGCCTTACATTTACATTTATACATTTAGGGCATTTAGCAGACGCTTTTATCCAAAGCGACTTGCAATAAGTTCATTTGTCATAAGAAGTGCAACAATATATCGCTGTCGGTACAGTAAGGATGTTCATAGAACCAAGTGCAAGTACAACAATCACTAGGCTAACCAATTCCCCGTGTTACAGCAATGATAGCAGCTACTGCAGTTGCTACACAGTTAAGTACTATAATACAATACAATACAACACAATACAATACAATACAGTGTACAATGGTGGCCAGAGGGGGGAGGGTGGCTATGCAGAGTCGAGGTGACTCTGAACAGGTGAGTCTTGAGTCTTTTTCGGAAGATAGTGAGCGACTCCGCATGCGGCCCTTACCAATTTGATGGAGTTATTTTATTGGACGGATAGAAAGAAGTGTAAATGAGCCGTGGTGCTCAGAGCAGGTGTAATGAAGATACCAAAACCTCCTGACCCATGCAAGTCGATAAAGATGCCAAAAACCAAGATCCTGACTGAATTCTCATTTGACAAAGTCCTGAATCCTGGGCTTTTAGCTGTATTTAGAAATGACATCCAGATCGATCAAGGCTAGATTAAATTCACTGAAGTGGATTAATCTTTCCAGTGAATTATCTTTGTGGGTTTATATAATCCATCTGAGCGTTATTCACCCCTTTTTTTTATGAAAATGGGCTGAAAATGTTATCGGTCATCAGCAGGTGTTATCTCTGTGGACCAGCTTGTTGGTGGACCCACCTTAATCCTCTCCTTATAGGCCGCTATGAAGTTTATCAATGTGGCAAAAGCCCAAATCATAACCGTAAAACGTGGGCATTTGAAAAAGTATTGGTTTCGAAAAAGGCAGAGGGCTTTTCGTCGGTAGTGTGGTCAAGGTGAATAAAACCCCAACGCTGGTTATATAAGGTTATTGTATCCCTCAGTTGTCAACTCCTCAGTCTCAGTCTGTCTCCTCCCCTGAGAACAGGCCGTGTTGTCATTTACCGTAGAAAGGCGAAGACAAATACAAAGAAAGGGAAATTTAAACATAGGCATTAAAAACAGGTAGGCTAAAGAATATGAATTGTAGAGCCCAAAACTGAGAACTGCACCTTAAAAGGCTATATTATCACAAAACAAATGTCAGAGGCTAAAGTAAGCGGCCCAAATGATTCATCAATTTTAAGATATGTGCAAAGACACCGGTACACAGATGTTGTCATAATTCTGAGATTTCACCGTTTTTCTCAGTCGCTTTGATACATTGCTCAGATCAGAATTGAAATTTGCATGTGCATTTCTCAAAACAATTCGTACGAATAGCAAAACACCATGGATTTCATGCAAAAGCAAGTTCCTTGCTCAAAATTCTTAGTTCACTTCTCAAAGTAAATATTTGTGTCAATGAACATGTCAGTACCATCAAAATGACAAGTCCTTGGATCATTGTGTACGGATAACATAGTCAAATTGCTTAGTCATGTTGTCTGTTACGACCCCAAATAGTATCCAGGGGGATCTGGGGAGTAACAAAGAATATTTTTAGGTTCTGGGGGACAAGGAGGAGACACAGACAGAGGTAACGGTAAGCAAAAAGGTTTATTGATGGGCCAAAGAACTAAGAACCACTTTCCCAAAAGAGGAAAGCACAAATCAAAAGAGCTAACTCCGAACCAACCAAATACTCCACTACTCAGAACTACAACAACAGCAGCACTCCGTCGCTAGCTCCCGCACACAAACAATTGTCAACTGCTTGATGGCACAAAAGGCATTGTGCAGCTGTCTGCTCCCAGCTTATATAGCCCTCATGGTGAGCACAGGTGCACTACATTTCCTGATTGCCAGGGTTGCAATCAGAGAAGGGGGGGGGGGGAAGGTCATCTGGGGAGAGAACACAATAAAACACAAACACAACACACTAGATCCGTAACATTGTCAATATTACAGTTTGCTCTTGAGGGATGTTCTGATGTAAACCATGGCTAAAGTTTTAAAGACAATTATTGTAAATTGTAAGTTACACATTAGTGTATGTGGTAGATTGATTGCAAGAGACTGGACAAGATTCACAATTACGCTTTGACTAGTAGGGCCTACTGTAATTTGTTGACAGACCATGTCATTGCTAGAAATGTGAACATAGGAAAATCTCTTTAGGGTAAACTGTACATGCATTGCTGTAGGAATTACAGTGCAGTCATCCCACCTCCTGACGTTCCTGTCTGTTGGGACACAAATTCTCAGACAATGTAACATTATGTTACATTGCTATATATATACTTGCCAGTTCATGGTTCAGGAGATGCACCTATGAGCTATTCCAGTAAACGGGTTGATCATTGGTTGATCTAACACTTCACACATTTCCCTTCTTTAAAGAAAGTCAAGATTCACCTGGTAGTAATTTACCATTTCAGGACAGATTTAGAAAAAAAGTCTAACGGCAATGCATAGAAATATGCTTGACATATTATGACAACTTTTTCAACCATTTTGCATGTAAAGACTCATGCAATGAACTAATGCCTAAATGTTGTGTGGGTGAGACAATTCAATATAGACCCATTACAATACATTTTGATCAACATGACATAAGCAATTGATAATGTAGGAAAGAGCAGAGAATTGTACATAATCATTTGCATGAATGTACCAAAGCATTTGCAACTTGTTCAAAGAAATGAGAAACTGCTTTTTTGATGTGCACAAACGACACAATGATTGATTGAACAGGTAGTCTTGAGAATTTCAATTCTGATCTGAGAAATGGACCAAAGCGACTGAGAAAAACTGTAAGATAACTTCAATAACTGTGAAAAAGGATCCGGCTTCAACCCCACGTAACTCCAACAAAAACGCAGCGCGCGTATTGATTTGATAAGTGTGCGGCTCTCAAAAACTAAACTTAACAAATCACTGCGCGCGTTCCTTCCCTGCTCAAAAACATCCGCTGTTTGGAACTATTTGACAGTGGATTGATCCCCGGGTCAATGCTGAGTAGACGTCATTACCATCAGATTAATATTAAATTCCCAATCATAGAACGAGACGGGAGACGCGAAAGTCGTAAAATTATGTGCATGAAGTTATTGCTCTATAATAATAAATTGATAGCGTTGTGAAGCTATATTCTGGTCTGTTGGTTGCGTAACCCGAGGAAAGGAGGAAAGGCAGGAAAGGGATTTCCGCAGCGAGCCCCTAGGGGAGTCGAGGAAACAAGGTGCCTGGGGAAAGACGCTGCAAAACAGACTCGTGGAACGCTGCACAACAAACTCAGCAGAGGACGCTCCATAACAGACTAGAACGCTGCACAACAAACTCAGCAGAGGACGCTCCATAACAGACTAGAACGCTGCACAACAAACTCAGCAGAGGACGCTCCATAACAGACTAGAACGCTGCGCAACAAACTCAGGAGAGGACGCTCCACAACAGACTCCGGAGCTGCAGAATATGTCCGAAGACAAGGTAACGTGAGATGGGTTTGTTGTTTGATAAATGAATTAATGAATGATAGGATGCGGAAATGTTCTGTGCGCTCCCAAAAAAAGTTGCTTTTACAAAAGTTTCATGTTCTCTAATAGTTAACGTAGATCTTCTAGATCGGAGTTAGTTTTAGTTTAGTTTAGTGGAGTTAGTTAAGATTTGGACTTCATGTCAGCGTCCAAGTAGGCTACCAGTCACTGACCTGTCAAACCATCATGTTCAATTCTATGTCAATAACGGGAGGCAAACAACAAATAAGACTACGTCAAATATTTTTCGGCTTTTCAAATAAATAAAAATAAATAAAATATCACTCTGGCAAGTATTAATCCATTTATTTACTTGGTCATCTTTACCTCAGACCGCGAGGCCTCCTCGGCCGACTCTATCGGATTTCCATGGGGTCTCAATGGTGCATTACTTCACAGACAACTGGGAGAAGGTCCAAAACTTTAAGGCCAGACCAGATGATATCCTCATCGCAACATACCCAAAAGCAGGTTTGTGTAAAATAAATCCGAGGGCGTAATGAGTCGGGTCATTAGGCCTCCATGGTTCAGTTCCTTGACCTAATTCTTGTCCCCTTTATTCATTATAATGCCACCGTAAACTCATTGACGCCGTCTCTCCCGCTCTGTGTTTTTTTTTCAGGAACTACATGGGCCTCCTACATTCTTGACCTTCTTTATTTTTCTCTGAGACAGCCCGATCGTATGTCATCCGCTCCTATTTATGAAAGAGTACCTTTCTTGGAGATGCAAATACCAAACTTTATGACCGGTGAGATTGTGATTATTTTGAGGATTAGTTCTTAAAAAACCGATTGTATTTATACGTTTACTCTATTTATGTTTTGATAACTCGCATTAATTAAAGGGAAACTTCTAAAAACGTGCGTGTGTGGCTCTGGTAATAAATCTTAAAATATTGAGACGCATATTGTTCAATGTCTTGCAATAGTGTAATGTAATTTGCAGTAGAATCAACCATGATTACCGTAAATAAGTTAAAGAGCAGTGAAGTTTTCATCTCTCCATGTAGGAACCGATTTTGCAGACAATCTGGACAGTACGCCTCGTCTCATCAAAACACACCTACCTGTCCAGTTGGTTCCAAAGTCTTTTTGGGAACAGAAGTGCAGGGTACAGTGGTTAATTTCTAATCTCATGGCACAATATACTTTACACTGAAATCTGAAGCTCTGAGCTCAGGGTGCCACAACATTTGACAACGGTTTTAAGTAACCGTTAACTAAATTGTACCTCATTAAATTGACTATACCTTAGAAATGCATTGAGTCAATAAAGTAAATACTTCAGCTTTATTGTGATTAAAGAAAATCCACATTTTACTGTAATAGTAGCTTTTTTTGTGTGTGTGCATTGATTCATCTGTGTAGGTATTTACAAAAGATACCTTTGCAAATAAAGATCCAACACATATTGTTTCATGATGGCGAACTAAATCCAAAAACCCCAATGGGACTTCTCTCTACAGGTGGTGTATGTGGCCCGCAACGCTAAAGACAATGCAGTGTCTTATTTCCACTTTGACCGCATGAACTTCGCCCATCCAGAGCCAGGAGACTGGAGCAGCTACCTCCAGAGATTTATGGATGGAAAGAGTCAGTGGAAAACAT
Organism: Melanogrammus aeglefinus; assembly: GCA_900291075.1. Lineage (NCBI taxonomy): Eukaryota > Metazoa > Chordata > Actinopteri > Gadiformes > Gadidae > Melanogrammus > Melanogrammus aeglefinus. The sequence goes on along the minus strand of OLKM01002941.1, from coordinate 31,551 downwards.
ATCAACGTCTACACACACAGCCGAATATATATGGGCTACATTCCCCTCGGCTGCACCTTCACTAGAAGTTGTTTGATGGATTCCTGTCGGTTTTCTAGTGGTGTTTGGATCGTGGTATGACCATGTGACCGGCTGGTGGGAGAGGAAGCAGTCTTATCCTGAAATCCACTACATGTTCTTTGAAGATATGGTTGAGGTAAGCAGGGTTTGTGTGAGAGCAGCACTTCTCAATCAGTAGGACATAGAGGGTAAAGCATTCAGAAGTGTGTGTGTGTGTGTGTGTGCATGTACACTCATATGAAAAGTGAATGTTATTGTATTTTATTTAACTGACCCTGGGTTGGGTCTACCTGGCTTGACAAAATATCAGCATCAATTGATCCTTGATCATGATTGATTTCCAATTTCATTGATGTGTGTGTGTGTGTGTGTGTGTGTGTGTGTGTGTGTGTGTGTGTGTGTGTGTGTGTGTGTGTGTGTGTGTGTGTGTGTGTGTGTGTGTGTGTGTGTGTGTGTGTGTGTGTGTGTGTGTGTGTGTGTGTGCACGCTTCAACAGGACACTGGACGAGAGATAGAGAAGTTGTGCTCCTTTCTGGGTTTGGGTTCGACAGCCGAAGAGAAGCAACAGATCCGAGACCTGGTGCAGTTTGATACCATGAAGAAAGACGACATGGCCAACTACTCCACGGTGCCGGTGATGGACTTCAAGGTCTCTCCCTTCATGAGAAAAGGTAATGGAAGACGAATTTAAAGTTGTAACGTTTATTTTGTCCTTACTCTGGACTCATCCTCTTATTTAACAGGGAAGGTTGGTGACTGGAAAAACCACTTCACTATGACGCAGAACGAACAGTTTGACGAAGACTACGAGAAGAAGATGAAGAATACCACGCTACAGTTCCGCACTGAAGTTTGAAGGCTGGCAAGCTTTCTCCTCCATCAGGATTCGCCTGATGGAGGAGAAGACATGTTGGAGCTACAACGAGAAACAGTGCCCAGCGGGCCTCGATAGAAGAGGTCACTTTTTATAAGGGCTTTTATTCAGACTTGGTGAGCTTTTCAAACACATATGATAAACAGTCCCACGCGACAATAAACGATCTTATAAGAAATACAATTTACTGTCGAGTTGTAATTTTTTTGTATGCTTAGAATCAATGACATCATATATTGCTGAAAGATAACAAGCGAACAAGTCTTGTTTACGCACAATTAATAAATAACTTAAAATGTTTGATTAAAAGTAGACCAGAATCAACACATTTCTGAAGGTTCCCTTCCTATCTGCATACCTTCACTGACCCTGACGGACAATCAGGCCATAGATTATGATAAATGTGATGAATACAACTTATTTGTATTTGTATTCTTTATTTGTGACTCCTAACTCCTTACTCAATTTCACATGCTGTATCATGTGCATTCTACTCATTTGTTTACATCGGATTATCATAAGTTATACCTTTTATAGCTTCCAACCTCCCTGGCCTTCTCCCTTGTGATTTAAAGAAGGTGGATATCAGTTTCGGCACTTACCCATCCTGCATCCAGAAAATGTTACTAAATTCTTAGCCCATATTCACAACGTGTTGCCAGGAAAACAAATACCGATGAAGCACTTTGTTATTCATACCCTCGACTCCGGAGGGTTCAAGGCCCACTTATTTACGTGAAGCGAAACGGAAACGGTATTTTCAAAGATTGCACAGGTCGTCTGCAACTAGCCTACAATAGCATCGCAAAAACACCAGCCAGACGATCAAACGAGGCCGTGCTTGGATGAATCAAACACAAGTTCAGACAGATTACTGCAATGTGCAGAGGGAAGGGATGTTTCATTGCGCGCACCCCCCTGTTGCTATTGGCTCTGCCTTGCTGTCAAGACTGGGGCAGAGTCTTGGGTAGTGGCCTACATCGCATAAGCGACCTATATTCTTAGAGTATTCATTGTAAGAACAACCTGGCCATGTATGCTAAATGTAATGGATTGAACCAACACTGCAAAATGTGACATGTTGATTAATTTGTGCCAGCTGTGCTGGGATGGCACTGTTGAGTTGTACACGTTTAAAGAAATACCTAGTCCTATTTTCAGTTCAACTGTAAGTACAATGTCTGTCCTGCAGATGGCGCAGCCGTGCTAGTTTTAGAAGTTTTCAGAAGTAATCAGACACAAGTCCTCGTTTATTTTGCAACTGCTAGTATTTACTATACTGTTCCTAGGCTTAGGCCTACTCTTCTAAAATGCCGATCACTACAAGTCAGAATTATGAAACTGCAGCAGAGCTTTAATGATGCAGTTCAAAAATGGATATAATTCATCATAACCAATATGGTCAAACCTCGATGGCTATTTCATGGTTGTCCCTTATTGCAGATTAATTAATGGGATTTGTGGATGTGTGTTGTAGAGTGGTTGGGCAACATCAACCACAACCGTGCTATCCTATAACTATCCCTTCATAGAGCGCTGATCCATTATGACAGGTGTTCTTCAATGGTTGCAGTGTAACGTTTTTATTCAGTCTATTCATTGACCAAAAAGTGTAATGCACAACATTTGTGTTTTTGGGTACTATCTTTCAAAAACAAAAGTAAATTAGAGCTATTATGGGGGCAAAAGGTGACCAATAAGGCTTGTGCTGGATACACACACACACACACACACACACACACACACACACACACACACACACACACACACACACACACACACACACACACACGCACACACACACACACTGTACACACTGTACACACGGGCAAACTCATTCTGCTCGGTTTCTTTTCCACCCGCTTTTATCCTCTCTCTTCTATGCCACGCTCCCTCGCCCCGCCCATTCTGTAAACCTTAAACCTGTTCTTCCCACTCCGCATGTCCTTTCGCCAGCCCGCCGTGGACCCCTTCACCCGGGCCCCACCACAGCCTCCCTGTCCCCGCCTGACTGGAGCGGTTTAGCTGAGGACACATGACGCTTGCATAACAATCGTCTTTGACCGAGGCGGGGGCGGAGGGGGAATGAATGCATGCATGCATCCGCTGGCGGTTCAATACGAGTGTGTGTGTGAGTCATCTGGAGTGGATGATCCAGTGTGCGTGCAGGTAATAAAGAATGAGTGGCGAGCGGGATAGTATGTCACGTGTAATTAATTACCGAGCGGATTAAGTGGCGGGCCGTGTCATCCTAGTCAGTGGATCGACCTCGAACGGTGAATAGGCATCCGTGTTTCAGGGCATTCAGGAGACACATAGTAGGCCTATGTCCGCTGTTGTTGTCAGAGATGAAGATACATGTTTTGGGCCGAAGACACTGTTGCCCGATTGAGCCATATTTCCTATAATAACTCAGAATGCGTGATCACACGGTCCTCATCAGTAAGGCCATGGATCTTCTATACTGCTTTAACAGAAAGTCTGACACAAGGCGTGAATGAACCCGCTGTCACACGGAGTTAGCGTCCAGTGGCGGCGTTGGGCTATTTAAAGCCCTCCGCTCGAAGCCCCCTTCCCCTTTTTGAGCAGTAACGTCTCGAAAGCGGCTCTGTCTGTCAACTGTCTGTCAATTTGGCTGTCATCCCGTCCACGTAGCACGTGCACGCAGTTCCTCGAATATGCTCATGCACTCTTGACATCTGCAGCATGTTTCCAGTCTGTCTGTCTGTCTGTCTGTCTGTCTGTCTGTCTGTCTGTCTGTCTGTCTGTCTGTCTGTCTGTCTGTCTGTCTGTCTGTCTGTCTGTCAATGTCAGTCTGTCTGTCTGTCTGTCAATGTGTCTGTCTCTGTGTGTGTGTGTGTGTGTGTGTGTGTGTGTGTGTGTGTGTGTGTGTGTGTGTGTGTGTGTGTGTGTGTGTGTGTGTGTGTGTGTGTGTGTGTGTGTGTGTGTGTGTGTGTGTGTGTGTGTGTGTGTGTGTGTGCGTGTCTCTGAGATCTGCATTAAACATCTGCTTTCATGAACTGAACTGGATGGGTGGGGTGGGAGGGGGGGGGGGGGGCTTGGGGAGGATTTTGATTGGTGGAGAGCAAACCTGCTTGTTACATCATCTCCTACCCAACAACCAAAACAATTTGAATACAAAAAACAACTACATCCAGGCTTGCTGAACAAAGGCCCCCACATAAAAATATTCTGTAGTTTGCTTAGCAACCGTTTATTTGTGGCTAACCCCGCAGAAAAACAAGAAGACAGCATGCTTTTCAACAAAAACTCAAATGTTATGAAACAGCATTGCATAAATAGGTTAAAGTAGTGACATCTAGCGGTGAGTCTGCAGATTGCAACCAACACGTTCGATGGCGCGCTCCCTTTGTATAAGTAAAGGGCTAATAATAAGCAAACGACTTTAATCTTCATTGGATTTTGAAAAACCAAGTGTGTTCTGCTAAATCCTTCACACGATGACTTAAAGGTGCTTGCAACACCCCTAGGGTGTGTTTGTGGGCCCTGGTTGGGTCTGTGTGCAAATTATGCTAAACTGAAGGGTCTATCTCCTGGGTTCTTTGTGATTGGTGAGATGTTTGGTTGGATTTTCCGGGATCTCCTCTACTTTGCAGAATGACCTCCGACTTTTTAAGCGACCCTTCAGGTGTGATAAGTTGATTAGCCATTTCATAATGAACCCCATAGTGACATGACACATGGACCCCCATATGTTGGGGACAACAAGATCAGTCCTCCAGTTGGCACGGTCCATTTGGTAGGCAGGCAGGGGGGTCTACTGCACAGGTGGGTGATTATACTTCCATGGGTCGGGAAATGGCTAGTCAGCATCCTGGAGATGAAATAGGGGCCTAAAATGATTTCCATTCCTAATAATCTGTATATTTATATATATACAGTTATTGATTATATTTTCTTCTCTTCTCTTGTTTTGCTTTACCGCGTCCCTCATGCGTTTTCGCGTTAAACTTTGTCTGTGGCATGTTGCTTTAAATATCGCCGCCGTAAAGGATTATGGGATACCACTTTCTCCTTTCCTTTCATAAAGGTTGGTCAGGAGCTAATATGCTAAAGGAGGGTTAAAGGGTTAAATACATCAACAATTTCGTCTTCACGTCAATCCGTGTACGGTTCGTTCTTTGAATATTCCGATTTAAAACAAAAGAAAAAAACATTAACAGAGTCGTTTTTTTGGTTTTGAAACTGAAAAAGGGCAAAAGGAATAAACAAATAAACGGCATTTTTCTGTTTTTTTTAATCAAAATGGGAAAACTGAATAATCCAGTTGCTTGTTTTGTTTGCGTGACATTTAGATAAAACCGCAATGAATGCCGGGAAAAGGGCACGTGTTTTTTAAAAAAAATATATAAAGACGTTTCAAACGTACCATCAAGTCATTCTACAATAGCCAGCTTTATTGTTTTCCGTGGGAGCCGGCGACTTAGTCTGCGAGTGGACGATATGAAACTAAACCGGAAACTAGATTTCTTCTTCGAAGGTTGTGCTCCACACAGAACCCCCTCACCGTCATAACGGAGCACTCTGGGGCACCAGATTGCTTTAGAGCGGTAGGCCTATAGATCGCGTCGTGTGTCTTTCCAGTGTCAAATAGTTCACGAATAAAATCACCATAAGGTTCAAGTGCGGCCATAACTAAGGCTAAATATAATCAGACAGTCTATTGCTGGTTTAGGTGGTTTACACCAGGTGCCCCTGGCGTAAAGCGGTTCTGGTTCTAGCCCAGCTCAATCCTGTGGCTGGAGTTGAACCGGGTTTTACAAGAGCCGGTTCTCTGGCGATGTGAAACCAAAACACCGGCTCTAGCTCCGAACTAGCCCGGAACCGGCTCCGATTTTGCGGCGGTGTGAAAGGCCGAATAGAGGCCCCGGGGTTGACTTGTAACCCATTGGTTGCTATTCGACCTCCGGTTCATCCGAGCGACGAGGTGTCCCTGAGCAAGACACCTCACCCTAACTGCTCCCGAGCAGCTGGCTGTCGCCTTGCATGGTTGACTCCGCCTTCAGTGTGTGATGTGTGCGCATGAACCGTTGTAAAGTCACTTTGCATAAAAGCGTCTGCTAAATGCCCTGAATGTTAACACATTAATGACATAATAGGCAGAAGGAGAATGATCAATAACAAAGATAGTGTGCTTTATATGCAAATTAGTTTCAGTTATGGAAATTCACTCTGACTCATACTCTCTACCATTCCCAGTGTTGAATCCACGTTTCCCCTGAAAACCAAAAAACGAAAACCCATCGGTGGTCCAAGACCTCTCCTTCACCATCACGCCCCTCCTCACAAGAAGCGTCAGCTCAACCCCCGACTTGCAGTCAGCACGCTGCGCTCTGCCAGCAAACTCCTTCACGGGTGTCTTATCTCCCGCAGAAAGGAATCCAGTCGCCCCGGCCACGAATACCCCAGACCTGGAACCACCTGTTTCTCCTTCCACTGGAAGACTAGCCTGAACTGAACCCTTTCACTCCGGTTTCAGCTTCAAAGTACAGCTTCGGTTATTACCCTCACCGAGCCTGGTTAGCACATCATACTTATCAGTGTCCATTAGGAGCAGAATAATAAGGAGGTTTCATTACCGATTTTCTTGTAGCCTATCTTTGTTTGAATATTTTTTTCAAATGTGCTTAAAGCTGCAGTAATCTATCCTTGCTTGGCCGTTTGTTTCGTTTTGATTGAGTCTCATGGCTCTCATGCATTCCCTTGGCTAATTCTGTAGATCCGGATGTAACGGAGAATCAATTGCAACAAACAAACAAAGGGGCAAACAATAAATAGCCGAAAGCGACAATAACTACATTCACAGAAGCGTTTGTCCCTTAAAGAGTAACCCAACACTAAACTTTATCCAGCGGGCTTTGCAGCTAGCCAGTTATAGCCATTTAGACACAAAACCGTTCCTTCTTCAGAGATGGTGCTGTCTTTGGTGAGCTTAAAGTCGAACAATGATAGCCTATTGTAATCTGCACAGGCGGGCCAACGCAATACACATAAGAAGTTTGCAACACAAGTGGAGGATCCGTGAAAAAAAAAATGCAGGATTGACATTGATTTTATTCAGACAACTCTGGGTTCGGTCGCATTTGACTTGACATTGTCGAATTGCAGTGACGTATTCCTATGCATTGCCTTTGCGTCGTCATTTCAGCCATGTCCCCCCCCCCCATCGTCATTTCAGTAACAGAGTGTCATTTGCATATCACTAAATATAATCAACAGTGAACACCAAAGAGATGATGAACGTTTGAATAGTTGCGATGCGAGCCAGCGAGGGCGTCGGGGGGAGAGTGGAGTGGGGTAGCCAACGATGCACAGAGGGTGACCTGAAAGTGCATACACAGCCGTTTTGTCATTTACAAAGACATTGGGGTTTTTTTTCTCCAATAAAGTGAGGCAACATTTTTAGAAAATGACGATAATAAAAATAAAAAAAGCTTGACTTCTGTTTCCACCTTTCAACAATCACAACCCTACTTTTTTTCTGTTTAGTTTTCTCCGTATGGCTGTAAAGTCACAACGTCCATTCGAAAAAAAAACATCATCCGCGCTTTTGATAAAAGGGTAACAAAAAAACTAAGTTCAAAACATCGACATGTAAAAAAAAACAACAACAACAAACAACCCCAAAAATAATTAACAAAACAGAACCCGACCACGTTATGGATCTTGGACTTCACGATGTTTCTTTAATTAAACAATTTATTTATATATATATATATATAGATATATATATATATGTATGCATACATATTTATATCTTTTTTTTTTTTACATTCCTCATGTGGACAGACCCCTCGGGATCTGTCTCCTCTGATTCCTCCACCACGCCTAAGTGCTAGGATGGGCCGGGCGGCGGGGGGGGCGGGTGCAGGGAGAGACGGGTTGTGGGTGGTTAGAGGGAGGGTGGGAGGGGGGGGGGGGGTTTCCTGCTACTAAACCACAAGACGAATCACAAACACCTAGGGGGTGGGTGGGGCTGGGGGCGGGGTGAGGAGGATGGACAGCAGTACAAAGAGAGAGAGAGAGAGTCGTGGAAACGGAGAAGTGCATTCCCTGGGAAAGTGGCGTCAGTGACTCGGGTTTGGTTGGTTTTGGCAAACGCAAGTTTGCATAAGAAGCTGTGTGTGGTTCTGCCTGCTGTGTGTGCGTGCGTGTGTGTGTGTATGGAGAGAGAGAGAGAGTGTGTATGTGCCTGTGTGTGTAGTTGTTGTTTTGGCAAAAGAGGTACGAGACCGGACCTTGCGAGGCCGGCCTCTGAACACGATGCTATGCGGTTCCTTTGTGATCGTGAGATCACTTTGCGGTCACATTACAGATCTGCACATTAATATCAGACATTTACGTGCGCAAAAGATCCAACCTGTCGCCTGGACTGTTTACACTGCAGTGGCCTTGGCCGGAGATCAGATGTGGTGTCGGATCTGGAACCACATATGAAGGAGTGGGGGGTCCAGTCCAGTCACCACTATCCATGACAGTGGTGACTGGACTGCGAGCGCATCACATACGTGACATGTCACACCGCTCCTGTTTTAATTCTCCCCTGTAGCAAAAACAATAAGGAGCAATACAAACTGATTTCGGGTTGTGATCCCACGATTATTGTTATTTATTTTCCTCCGTTGTGTTGTGTACCACCAACCACCACCCCGCGATGACTTGATTTAATGGCTTCTGCATGCGGATGGCCACTGAGATTCGTCTGTCCCTCGTTTTTGCTGGTGCGTCTGATCATGGCTTTGAAGGCAGTGTGCTCGGTGGTGCTGGTGCGGTTATACTAGTCTTAGTAGAAGAAGGAGTCAATAAGTGGCTGTGTTTGTCTGTGAGAGAGAGAGAGAGAGAGACACCCGGAGGAGCTGCGCTGCCCGCCCCGATCTGACCTCGTCTTCTGGAGGGGAACCCGAAATCTACTGGAAAAAGGGGCGATAAAAAAGACAACCGAAAGAGGAGGAAATAGAAAATGTTTTTTTCGTATAAAACTCGGTTGGTGTAAGAAAGGTTAACTAGAATCCTCAATGTCGATTTGGCTTAACCGTGTCGTTGATTTTCGTCAAAGTTTTTTTTTTAATACTTTTAACAAACATAAAAAGTACCTTGCAGGCGTCAAACCAAATGAGACGGATTATGGATTGATTTACAAATAGCTTTGATGCGTTAGCTTCGAGGCTAACCCCAACCCCAAGAGCTCCACGACCATATTCTCCAAAAAAAAAAAAAAAAAACGGAACAGCCAATCAGATCGAAGCCAGGCGGCGCAGTGTGTATGTTGTACACCCGGGCACGTAAACCCTCTGTGAGGCACACAATGAAACAATACTGAGCAAATTGAGTCCCTGTGTTGGAGTCCACCCTGGTCATTACAGCATGGCTTGTAGTCACAGTGATCGTGAGAGAGAGGAACAACAAAAACAAGGTAGGTAGGTTGAGCTTAATAGGAGTGAAGGCAGGGGGGGTTGGGGGGTTGGCGGGTGGTACAGACCTGCAGTATAGCTGAATCCACGGTGTGTGTGTGTGTGTGTGTGTGTGTGTGTGTGTGTGTGTGTGTGTGTGTGTGTGTGTGTGTGTGTGTGTGTGTGTGTGTGTGTGTGTGTGTGTGTGCCTGTGTGTGTATGTTTCCCTGCATAGTGTTTGACGGAATCGGACCCCCATACCCTGCATGACACACTGTGGTGGAGGCGTGCCCACCGTCCTTGTGGGTCTCCAGAGAGTAGAGACACAGAAAAGGTGTATGTGTGTGTGTGTGTGTGTGTTTCTCTCTATGAATGTGTGTGTGCATCTATGTGTGTGCCTGTGCACGTGTGTGTGTGTGTGTGTATGTGTGTGTGTGTTTCTTTCTAGGAAAGTGTGTTGCAAAATGTGCGACGGAGAGGTTGTGTGTGGATCTTTGGCAGACTAGCGAGTTGGGCCTGGGTAGGATGGACTGTGTTAGCGGTAGTGTTGGTGGGGGGGGGGTGGTTGGGGGGTGCTGGGGGGGGGTGCAACAAGGATACAGACATTGTGGTTTCCTTTTAGTGCAACAGAACAAACAACCGGCGACCGGCCCCAGACCGCCCCCCCGACCGGCCCCCCGACCGGCCCCCCCGACCGGCCCTAGAGGGGACCGGGTCGGGTCTGACCGAGAGAGATCGCCAACAGCGAGTCTCCCAGAGTGTGTGGGAACCCCCGCGTCCCGGGACAGTCAAGTCAGAGCACCTCCCGGAGCTGCGGCCCACCACAGCCAAACGAAAATAATAAGAAGGGGTCTCCAATAGAATCCATCCACAGTTCAACACTTTGAGTGAGTTCTTTTGTCTTTGTCATCCCGCTCCATCTCTGCGTCTCTTCGCTGCTTCCCAAAGTCAGTCCTTCCTCCTCCTCCTCCTCCTCCTCCTCCTCTTGGAGGTTCTTTGGCCCTGCCCACTGAGCCACAGACGGTGTCCGGTACAAGGCCGTCTTTTCACAAAAATCCCCCCCCTAATCGTCCCCCCGTTCGGATCCATCGCCCTGCTGGCACGCCACCCCCCGGGGTTCTTGTCCTTCACCCTGTCATCATCGTCAGAGCTGAACCCAGAGCTGAAAAGGGGATTCCAAAGTGACTCTTGGTCCAGTGAGGTGTGGTGGTCAAACGCATCCTTCCTCGCGGTAGGAGCAATGCAACACGGACACGGGGAGCCGTGCGCCTTTGAAACACACTGTCCCTGTCGTAGAAACGATAAAACACAGACTGAGAGGTGTGTGGTACAGCGACTGTGTTGTTGTTGTTGAGCGGTTTGACACACGACTGTATTTACACTGGATTGAGAAGCACCTCACTTATCTGCTCTGCAAGGTTGGTTGGTTGTTTCTGAGTGAACTGTGTGTGTGTGTGTGTGTGTGTGTGTGTGTGTGTGTGTGTGTGTGTGTGTGTGTGTGTGTGTGGTGTGTGTGTGTGTGTGTGTGCTGTGTGTGTGTGTGTGTGTGTGTGTGTGTGTGTGTGTGTGTGCGTGCGATGCATCATATACATTGGGGACAGCTGCACTGAGTTGAGAGGTGAGGTAGAATATGTTGGTTCGAGGTGGGATATGGAAACACAATGCAGCCAATGGGGAAAGCCCACAGAGGTACATGGGCGGAATCACTGTGTGACGGACAGGTCAGGGCGGCCAATGAGGACGACACAGGCATCCGGTGAACAAAAATAAAGAAAAGAAAATACACCAAAGTAGAGGTAACTTAAAAATAAAAAACAAAACAAGAACCGCCGATGGAGTAAGCCCAAACATATCAGAGTATGGATTGTTTGAATATGTACGGATGTGTATTTGTGAGGTAAAGAAAAAACAAAAGAGGTATGTCTGACAGGAGAGGTATACTTTATAAATACATAGTGTGTATACTCAGGTAAACGGTACTGTGGGGTGCGCGCACGCGCGGAGCCTAGTAGCACGGTCTCCGTCGAACGGCACTATCGCCTTCTTCATTTTTTTTGTTGTTGTCACCCCCAGGCGCTTGCGCAACAAAGACAATCCGAAAGCACCGAAAGTACTCATTAAAAAAATACTTTGAAAGACGGAAACGGCCTTAACCAGTTGTGAGGTATTAGTCTGTGTAGTTGTTCCAATGAGTGGGAGGTGTTGTGTGTGTGTGTGTGACACTGTGTGTGTGTGCGTGTGTGTGTGTGTGTGTGCGCGGAGGAGGGATGTCGAACTGCTTGAAAGAGCTCCGTTGGTGCTTATCCTTTATGAAATGACTTCTCTGTATAATGCTCAGTATGTACAATGCAGTGTATGTTTACTTACGGATCTGTGTGTGTGTGTGTGTGTGTGTGTGTGTGTGTGTGTGTGTGTGTGTGTGTGTGTGTGTGTGTGTGTGTGTGTATGAAAGTGTGTGTGTATGTGTGTGTGTGTGTGTGTGTACAAATGCGAGTGTGCGCACGTGTTTGTTGCTCTGAATGCTGCCCTTTCCGTAAACGTACATGTTTCAGCCTCAATACTGTGTAGCACACGCCACACACGCACACACACACACACACACACACACACACACACACACACACACACACACACACACACACACACACACACCTCGACGTGGAACGTTTTTCACAGTGTCAGCTAGGACCAGCAGTGAACACAATGGAGACAGAGGGGGAGAGGCGTCCCCGCTGCGGACAGACGCGCGGACACTGTAACGCGTATTTACAAAAGAAATCACCAAAAAAATAAAACGACCAAAAGAAAAAAAAAAAATCTCACAAGCAAGATTGTCAGTGTGTCTCTGGGGGGGGGACAGTGTGAGTGTGTGTGTGTGTGGTCTTGGAGAGAGTGTGTGTGTGTGTGTGTGTGTGGGGGGGGGGCACGGCTTATTGTGCAACCCCCCCCAGAGACAAACACACAGTTTCTTTTTAGAATCATCCCCCCCCCGAACACAACAGTGCCCCCGTCTCCCTCTCCTCTGAGTCCAGTCCCCCTCTCCTCGCCGCTCCGACCCCCCCGCGGGAGGAGGCCGGCTCGCGGCGGGAGAGGTAGGGGGCCCGTCGGGTACAGGAGGACGGGGGGGGGGGGGGCGGTCGGCGTGGCGATGGGGTGGAGGTGGAGGAGGGGGGGGGGGAGGGGTCCTCCTTCGTGGTCGCCAGCCGCTGCTGTCACACCTCCTGGTCCTCGAAGACCTCCAGGAAGAGCGGCGGGAAGAGCTCGTTGGGGCACTCCACCTTCATGTGCAGGAAGCGGCTGGCGTGGCACGCGCCGATCATGCGCAGGTCCGTCACCTTCATCAGCAGCTTGGGCCAGAAGTGGGGGATGCTGTGCTTGCGGCTGTTGATGTAGTGCTCGAAGGCCAGCAGGTAGGTCTCCTGGCACTGCTCGATCTTCTCCACACTGGTCAGGCCCGAGCGGTCTGTGGGGGGTGAGGGGTGAGGGGAAGAGGAGAGAGAATGAGGGGGAGGTAGGAGGTAGGAGAGGGTGTTCTGTGTATGTAACTGTGGCGTTTTGCGCTCATTATTATTATTTATTTTTCTGATTAAAGAATTTATTTCGAAGGTTTCATCCGCGTTGTTGCGGAGACGGAAAGGTGCGGCAAAAGACCACGGGTACGAATCGAAACCCGGGTCAGCGTGGTCAGGAGTAAAGTGCTGATCGTGGTTCCAGGTTGACGCAACGCAATGACCACGCAGACGCTTCGACGCAGTCGTGAACCGTCGTTTTGGTTCCGCGTCGGGTTTTAGTGAGCGGACCAATCACAGCCCTTGCCGCTGCATCGCCTCAATGCATTGTGGGAAGGCGCACGTCAGGCCCTTGCGTTGGACTCAATGAGGGTACACACCGACGTAATGGGTCTGTAAACCCCCTTGCGTTGCGTAAATGTGGAACCATAATAAGCCCTTAAACTTTAATGGTACCCTCTCTGCCCGGTGAAACACCAGGGCACCCCTGTTTTTACTATTTTTTATTTGAGTCATATCTTTGAGTGTTTTTTTTTTTTTTTCTTCAGTCACACTTATTCCTGCGCTCAGCCTCCTTTCACGTTCCCTCCAAGTGGCTTTGAGTTTTGACCCCTGCCGTGAACAAACACACTCCGTTTACGGGTCTAGCCGGCAGATATTTTTAGCACAGAAAGGCTATGTTTGAGGAAAGAAGGGATTAGAGGCTAATTAAAGATTAGCGATAGATAACATTGGGACACCGACATTTTATACGCTCAGTCGGGTCAAGTTCTCTCAAACCCCAACTGATGTTTACCGGCCTCATCAAATACAAATATGCTCACGTTAATAACTGTATGTCAGTAAGTTTGATAAAACCGCATCGATTACTATGATGACGATCATATAAGACAAAAATACCACGGTTTAGAACCACAACATAAAACCTGTTTTGGTTGTTTTTTTTGATCGTATACAAAGTAGGCCACCTTTTTTTTTACCAACTGTCGGTTGATCCCCTGCTGTTGTTAGGATCAACAGAGGTGGAGCACAGATTAGCCCGGCTTGGCGGATGTGGTGTCAACTGTCAGAGGCAGCGACACTGTCTCACTCCGGTATTTGTTCGGGACGAGACGAGACCGCCATGTTCAAAGGGGCCCTGTTGTTTGTGTTTAACCACGGGCCCATTTCACGCCTCGTTTAATGTGCAAATCATCCCTGCGCACACAGCCTGGTTTTTTTCCACTGTTGACTCGGTCCTCACTCAGTCAGTCGGCTCAGGCGGTCGCACGCCTCCCACAGGTCCCCCGTCCCCGTCCCCCCAGATGTGGGGAGGGGAGTTTGGGATGTGTGGGGGACACCTTTGTCAAAATTGGTCGGACAGAGAATAATGAAGCCTGATAACAATACGTTGACTGACTGCAGGCCTGCGTCTCTCTCGCATCCTACGACCGCTCATCCTACCTGTTGGAGATTTGCTCATGGGCTCATGGAAGCACTGCTTGAGCTGCCTGAGCGGCTTTTCTTCACTTTGTGGCACTAGGTTGGTCTCGAATTTGACGTCCCTTACTTTTATAGACGCCCTATTAAGCCTCATTACAATTATATAGACAAAGTGGTAGTATTAATCCATATTCATATTAATATTCCAAGTTGTAGTGGTGGTAGTATAGATATAGATATCTATATTTATCATAATGTCGTCTAGATGTTTACGTAATGCACGCTTCGCAGTTAGGGAACATAAAAATAAAATAATGAAGGAGTTCTCCCACTATGAAAATCCCCACCAAAAACACAGACGTGTCTCTCCCTGTGTGTGCGCGTGCGCGTGCTTCCAGGCGCCTGCGTTCACGTGCGCGCCCCCCCCCCCCCCCCTCACCGGAGCTCATGAGTAGCACGGCCTGCATCAGCGCCACCTCCGTGTCGTCCAGGTTGAACTGCGCCAGGCTCTTGCCCAGGTCGAAGATGGCGTCCGACACCACGCCCAGCCCGCCGTTCTTCAGCTGCTCGCGCTTCACCGCCATCTCGCCGCTGAGCGTTAGCGTCTCGCTCTCGGGGTCGTAGCGCACGGCGGCACGCAGCGACATGATCTCCATGCAGCAGCCCTTCAGCAGGATGATCTGGTCCTCGCAGGGCAGCTGGGGAGGGGAGCACACTGTTAGCTTCAGCTAGCATGAGGGAGGTTAGCACAACACTTAGCTTCAGCTAGCATGAGGAGGTTGGCACAACACTTAGCATCAGGTAGCATGAGGAGGTTAGCACAACGCTTAGCTTCAGCTAGCATGAGGGAGGTTAGCACAATGCTTAGCATCAGCTAGCAATGAGGAGGTTAGCACAACGCTTAGCATCAGGTAGCATGTGGATGTTAGCACAACGCTTAGCATGAGGTAGCATGAGGACGTTAGCACAACAAATATAGTGGATAGATAACACTGCAGTTTTATGGATAGATTCTCGTCCAAATCTCAACATAAATCCATAATGATCCAAAAATAAATGCCTATGTCAAACACATGCGCGTCAAATGTTCACTGGAGAAGATCGGATTAAAGACGTTTAATAACCTTGGATCCCAATTTCATGGTGTTCAAACTGATTATGAGGTAACAACTGAGGCAATGATGGCAATGGCCTTCACTGCAAGGTGCTTGGATGATTTGAGTGTTTTGCAGAAACAAAGGATAACATGTCATTATGGACTTAAAGGGCTCCTGCATGCATGGATGGTTACAAAAGCCAGTTTTGGTAAGCCAAGCAACGCCAATCAACTCTTCTGACCACAGCGCGCCCCGAATCGTATCATAGCGGGGGGAGGAGCCTAAACACCAAGGTTTTAAGCAAACAGGACTATATAGTTAGTTAACAGCTAGCAAAGGTCGCAAAGTCACAACTCTTCTCGGTTCTGGGACCTCAGTGGTGGAACGAGCTCCCTGCCGTTCTCAGGACCGCAGAGTCGCTCACTATCTTCCGAAAAAGACTCAAGACTCACCTGTTCAGAGTCCACCTCGACTCTGCACAGCCACCCTCCCCCCCCTCTGGCCACCATTGTACATTGTATTGTATTGTGTTGTATTGTGTTGTATTATAGTACTTAACTGTGTAGCAACTGCAGTAGCTGCTATCATTGCGGTAACACGGTGAGTTGGTTAGCCTAGCGATTGTTGTACTTGCACTTGGTTCTATGAACATCCTTACTGTACCGACAGCGATATATTGTTGCACTTCTTATGACAGATGTACTTATTGTACATCACTTTGGATAAAAGTGTCTGCTAAATGCCCTACATGTAAATGTAAATGCAGACAGGGGTCTGTGGAGAGGTCAGTTTAGCTCAGGAGGTAGAGCTCACTTTTAACCGGAAGGTTGCTTGTTCGATCCCCGGCTCCTCCTAGAGAGACCTCACCCTAACTTTTCCCTATGAGCCGGAGGTCGCCTTGTATGGTTGACTCCGCTGTCGGTGTGCCGATGTGTGTTTGAACCGTTGCTAGTCACTTTGGTTAAAAGCATCTGCTTAATGCAAGCAGTGCGCTACAAACTTGACCCTCAACTTGAACCTCAAAGGTTCCTCCTACCCAAAACCCTAAATAAACATATATTTTATGCGGTTTATTCGTCATGAATAACGCCGAAGGGAGAAACAGAGGATCAAGAACTTCCCCTAAAAATGAGTCATAAACCAAGGCAGTTCATTAACTGTTCATGTGTATTCAGAGGAACACGGACACATTACATTTTCAGGACTTTAAAAGGCGTACCTATTCTGAGAGAGAGGGATTCAATTGTTCATTTATGGAAGATAATTTATCCATAAGTATAACAAGCTTTCTGTACCAACTAAAATGTTTTCAGATGGTTGGGAAAGGATGACTGATTGTTTTGGGGTTTATCCCGTGCCATCGGTTATGTAACCAGACACCTCTTGCAATATGCATGATCACTGCTCTCAGCTATAGTCTACCCACACCGTCATGTCTGCACACACACGCATACGAACGCACAAACACACACAAACACACACACGCACGCACGCACACAGATACACACACAAAACACACACACCCGCACACGGCACACACACAGACAGACAAACACACACGCACACACACAGACAGACAAACACACACGCACACACACATCCGTACACAACCAGAAACCCACACACACGCACACACACACACACACACACACAGAATACACACTCGGATACGGCCACACAAACACACACACACACACCCACAGAGACAAAAACACACCCCACTCCATTAAAATCCTCCTCTAACCAGACACGCTCTCCCTCTCGTTGCGTCTGGCTCTCTCTCCTCAGCGGCTGTTACGCGGCTCAGACGTAACAAAGAAACGGGGCAGGAGACGGCGCGACAATCCACGTTTCTGGTTTTAATTGCGTGAAAAGCATTAATGAAAAACTGGTCTTGACCATCAGAGCAAAGAACACAAATCAAATCTCCCGCCGCAGTCTCTCGGAGGCCAGGCCCACTTTTATCCGGTTTTGGGGGGCACGCGCCCCTTACGCGGGCACACCCCCATCCTGGAACACGGGGACCAGGTCTATGAGAGCAAAGGCAGACAAAACAAGTAGTAGACACCACCCGCGGTGCTACCATTGGGCCCGGATGGGCCTGGGCCCACCCATTTTAGGTCCGGGCCCGCCCCTTTTTGACCCAGGCCTATAGTGAGTAGTGAGTGATGCTCATTCTAGCTGTTCATCCAATAAGCACCCTGAGGAAAGCGTTGAGATAAAGCTTCTCAGCCAATCAACGGCTTCTACTCCACGCGTGGACTGCCTGCCCACAGGGTGCTCGTTGATTCCACTCGGCAAATCATCGCCTGTACAGCAAAACTCGGACCTACAGAAATTGTGGAATGACATACTGGACAAGCAGATGATAGAGCTGAACACTCGCTTCAAGCCCGACACATACGGCTTCATGAGAGCCGCCGCTGCTGCCTGCGTGCCACGGTCAGACACCTTTGGTGACACGGCTCTCATCCGGCCGGCCTGCGCGCACTTTTCCATTCCTGGTGGAAGACGCAGAGCATACTGTGTTTGTGCAGCAGCTTAAAAGAAAGGCAAAGGACCAACAAGACCATGAACGAGAAAAAAGACTCACATTGCCTCCTCACATGGCCCATGACGACAAGTACTGTGGAGAGACTCTTTCCAGCTGTCAACCGCAGAAAAACAGGCACCAGGGCAACGATGTTGACAGACAGACTGAACTATTTGTCCCTGCTTTCATTTGAAAGGGAATTGACAGATTCACTGGAATATCAAGAACTCCTTGCTGTGTTCAGCACGAAACCCCGCCGCCTCCTGTCAGCCCCAAGCCCAACAAGCAAGTTTGAATTGATTCGTGTGCATTTGTGATTATTTATCAGTTATCTCGGATTGTTCTGCTGTTGTTTATATGGTTAGATATGTTATTCATTTAATTATTCTTAAGAGATAAGCTACAGGAGAAATAGTTTGTGATAGTTTTCCTGCTGTTTGTGTTTTAGCAACTGTGTCAGATTCAATGCTGCTGTTGTTTCATGTCCACACAAATAATTGTGTACAGTTCCCTGCGCGCCGTGCTGGGTAAATAAATGGAGAGGGAAACAGACCCTCCAAAGATATACTTCCGTTTCAGTCTTTTTGTGTAATGAACGTTCAAAAGAGACAAATGAAGTTAGGCTTACTGCCAAGGTGTATGTTTTTTTTGACCGCTTCAGCTCTGAGGTGAGGACAGCGACACAAGAGACACACAGGTAGGCTACTGAGTCGCTGCCCTCTGTGCCGCAGAAAAGCGCTGAAACGGGGAGATGAAGGGGAACCCGGTTTTTTTTTTTTCGCCTTAGTTTAACTGGCCCATCCAGTTTTTTGGAGGCCAACCCACAATCAAAATCCTGGCGCCGCTAGTGGTACACACACAATGACAACTGAAAGGCCAACGTGGCCGTGACAGGGGCCAATCAGCAGCCGGCCGAAGGTGGTGATGAGCCAAGCTTCCGGCGCTCATTAGCACCTCGTCCCTCGGCGGGAGCAACGACCGGAGAGAGCGGGAGAAGTTGGAGAGCCCGTCCAATCGGCTGTCTGCAGTCCCGCTAACGAGCCTCGTTAGCGGGGCACAAAGGAGGCCCCGGAGTTCCAGGGAGGACACTTGGCAACGCGCTGCCCGAGGGACACCAGCCCGACACCAGCTCAGCCGTCCTGGTTAATGCACCAAGCTGACGGAGGACACCAGCGGACACCAGTTCATCTGTCCTAGCGAGGACACCCATCGGGTGGGGTACACCACCCAGCACCAGTTCACACAAGCAGCTGAGGGAGGACGACGCCTAACACCACCCGCATCAACCCTGGCTAGTACACCCTGACGCAGGAGGGTACCACCTCAGCCCTCCTAGTTACACCCTGCTGATGGAGGACCCCCCCCCCCCCCCTAACACCAGCACGGCCCTCCGGGTTGGTTCAGCCTGACGTAGGACTCCACCCCGTCCATCCTAATGATCGCAGAGGCGCTGGCGTCAGTCCACACCGCCCGACACTTGAGTTGGGACCCTCATCTGATAGTGGGGGGGGGGGGGGGGCTTGTTGGGCCGGCCCTGCCCTGGTGAGAGGGAGGGTTGCCCCAGATTTAAAGCCGAGCGGTTTCATTTCATATTTGCGGAGCGGACGACAGACGGAACGGGAGGGACGTAAATAACCCTGACACACACTCTGCCGACACACACACACACTGACACGCACGCTCCTGACACAAAACGCTCCCGACGCACACACCCACAGACGTGCTCCCCACACACACTCACACACACGCTGACACGCATGCTCCTGACACACACTCCTGACATACACGCTGACAACACACACAAAATGACACACCACACTCACACACATGCCACACACGAGGGAGCAGGGGAGGAGGTTCGGAGAGGGCTAGCAGGCGCTCTGATGACGCACACAGGTCATGAACACCATAGTTAAAGATAGAGGGGCACGTCTTGACCTCAACAAGTCATTACACCACGTTATAGTCCAACGCAATGCAACACGAGACACCTGAACACATACAAGACATGTGAGGGACGAGAGGACTGATTGACGAAGAAGGCTCTGATTGAACGCATGGAGGGCAGAAGGGACGAGGCTTCGGCTAAAGCGTACGATTGTAATTGTTTCATTGGGATGATGCATGCAGAGATGTACTCAAACATGGGCGTCAGTTTGGTTTGAAATGTGGTGGGGACAGAGACGCATTCGGAAGTACATTTTCAGAAGTGCTGGGTACAATGAGGATGCACTCTTTTTTCTCTCTTTAGTGCCGCCGGTAATGAAAGGTTCTGAAAGACGGCATACCCTAATTGCTAAGGAATAAAATGTATACAAAATCTGTCTGGCAGGTTTTTATGAAGAAAAACGTTTCCAAAAAGCATCGGACATATGACCCACTATGTTCTGCTCCATGTAGGCCTCTCCAATGTTGACAACAACGTGACATGATATGGCTAAGCTAACAACATAAACCAAGAGGAGCTAGGAAAGGAAATTAACTGTGTGTTTAAGTTCAGAAGGGCCAAACGTGTGGCTACACACAGCACTACAAAAGTCGTCAAGATTGAAAAAGAAAAAAATATTTGTTGCACAGCTGAACGCTGCATCACATCATGAGCTGGCTGTTCTCAATTCACACATTCAGGCACTGACCAAAACACACGCACTTCCCACAATTATTCCAGAATTCAAGCAAAGCAAGAATGACCAACAGTCACTTTGTGTCAACAAGAGACTGACTCCTCAATTGCAAGTTAAAACAGCCGACCCCTTGAATATAAAAAACACAAAAGATCTCGCCACAGCACCAGCAAATCTTAGGCAATAAATATTGTGTCTTAACTTTATTTATGTGGCAGTGGTCTGCAGATGCATCCCGTGGTCTACATTTAGGTTAAAAAAAATAACTTCACAAAGTGTGTACTTTTCTAATGTATTTTGTTATCATTCGTTAGCGTTGATCAGCAGAGAAATAGTTTCGCCAAAAGTCGATGACGTCGCTTTGCAACAACGAATACGGTTAAAAAATAAATAAGCCCCGATAGGGGCGAACAGGACCCTCTAAACGCGCAGCAGCGGCGGTGTCTTGCTTCCCACTGAAGGGGCTTAATTTCGATAATGACCGGCCGACGTTCTGTACATTTATCCCCGTTTTATTACACGGCCTACGTTGCCAAAACGAAAAAATATATACTTCACACGGTGTGTCTTTTTTACAATTTATTCGTTACCCAGCATTCGTAGTGTTGTATCAGCAGAGAAATAGTCCGTCAAAGACGTTTGCGCTCGCTTAGCAACCGAGGACGCTGTCAAGAGATACTGATGATCAGAATCCCGCCCCCTCATTTGCTCCACTCACAGCCCGCTGTTGTGCATGCTGTGAGGATGTATTCGTGCGCGCCTATCGCATGATTTAGACTCGACGATTTCGGTTGAGTATGTGGTTTTTTTTGGGGGGTTTTTCGGTCGCATTTTTAAAAGTGGGGGGGACAAAATTCGTATTTTAAATAGTGGGGGGGACATGTCCCCCCCGTCCCCCCCGTAATCGACGCCTATGTACTCAAACCCACACAGCCCCCCCCCCAGCCCCCTAACACAGAGCCCCCCCCCTCCACAGCCTACATTTACATTTACATTTAGGGCATTTAGCAGACGCTTTTATCCAAAGCGACTTACAATAAGTACATCTCTCATAAGAAGTGCAACAATATATCGCTGTCGGTACAGAAAGGATGTTCATAGAACCAAGTGCAAGTACAACAATCGCTAGGCTAACCAATTCCCCGTGTCACAGCAATGATAGCAGCTACTGCAGTTGCTACACAGTGGCTATGCAGAGTCGAGGTGGACTCAGTGGAAGATAGTGAGCGACTCTGCAGTCCTGAGAACGGCAGGGAGCTCGTTCCAGCCTACCTCGGAGAACATGGGCAGCTTCTTGGCGAAGTCGACCACGCGGGTGATGGCGGGGGTGATGATCTTGGTGAACTCGCTGAAGGCCTCCAGGTCCACCTTGTCCCCGTCCGGCGTGGGCACCATGGGGCCCTGGCCGATGTCCTCCGGCTGGACGCACACGCACACACAGACACACAGACACACAGACACACAGACACACACACACACACACACACATTCACATCCAAACACAAAGATACATGCACAAACACACATACACATATACACACGTACACAGAGACACACACACACACACACACACACACACACACACACACACACACACACACACACACACACACACACATAAAAACAAACACAAACACACACAGTAAACGTCAAAGGGTTTCATTTATCAAATGCAGTGTAGCAAAAGCTCATTCTTCGATACCGACAAGACATTCGATTTTGGATTTTGACAACCCATAAAATAAATAATAAAATGGAAATCTAAAATTCAGACTCATTATAAATCAAAGCAGTACACATCAAACTGGGTGCCATACGAGGGCACACTAGGTATTCACACCATAACTAGGTTATATAACATTACCATTAGTTGGATTTCGCACCGTTACCTCATCAACTATGAATACATGCTCATGTTGAAAGCTGTTGGCAGTGACTTTGATATCTGTAGTGATATGTGTAGGAACCTGTAAGGAGGGGTGAACACCTGTAATGTAAACAAGCATGTAATGTGCCCAAGGCTACACTGGCAACACGAGTGTCTCCGTCTATTGAACCTGCACAGTATATCATAAATCCTTTTGAATGGTGTCAGAAGTGCTGAATCCCGTCACAAGCGACGTCGGAGTTCCTGAAAGATGGTTTGGAAAATAAAAACGGACTTCCGTGCAGTGTAAATGCCGTCGGGGATAAGCTAGGCTAAGCTAGCAGTTAGAAACTAGCAGAGCGGAGAGCCAGCGAGACGGTGAGAGACAGCGTTGTGCGAGCCTGCAAACGGAGAAATGGAGTCCCCGTTCTCAATAAGCCCACCGGATAACTTTGACTTCTCGGACTTCGGTAATTGGCCCAACTGGATTCTCCGTTTTCAACAGTTCCGGATCGCGGCAGGACTGAATGAAAAGGACGAAGAATATCAAGTTAATTCACTGGTTTACACCATAGGTGAGAAAGCAGATGACATTTTGTGCACACTGGGTTTAAGTGGAGCAGACCAGAAGAAATACATCGTGGTAAGAAATGCTTTTGAAAAATACTTCATTTGCAAACACAATGTAATATACGAACGGGCTCGGTTTAACAAACGATGCCAAGAGCCGGGGGAAACGGCTGAATCTTTCATCTCTGCAGTTTATAAACTAGCAGAACACTGTCAATATGGCACACTACAGGAAGAAATGATTCGGGACAGATTAGTGGTAGGCTTGAGACACAATGGACTGTCAGAGAAGCTGCAGATGGACAGTGAACTAACACTGGCAAAAACTGTCCTCAAAATCAGACAACATGAAGAAATAAAAGAACAGCACCTAACTGTACGTGACGCCACTAACAAGGACCAGGGAGAAGCAAACGTTGACATGGTGAAATTCAAATACAAAGTTTCACAGACAAAAGTCAGACAGGAAAAAGCACATACAGCAAGACTCAAAAGGAGTTTCAAAAAGGAGAGAAGAGCTGTGGCCAGTGTGGAAAAACACCTGCACATTCCCTCAATAACTGTGCTGCACGGGAGGCAGAGTGCAGAAAATGGCATTAGAAACGCCATTATGCAGTTGTATGCAGATCAGGCAGAGTGGATGCAATTCAGGAGCCAGATGTGGAAGCTGTTTTCCTGGGAGCAGGGTCGGCAGGTGAGCAGCAATCTTGGAAAAAGACGCTGATGTTAAATGGGCAACAAACCACCTTTAAGCTGGACACTGGTGCGGAGGTGACAGCCATTTTACCTACAGTCTACTCCGAAAAACAGCATGGCATACTAACAAGAGCGGCGATGCCACTATGTGGACCTAGCAACAACCCACTTAAAGTGAGAGGTCAGTTTAATGGCACAATAACATTCAAAGACCGGACCACAACTCAACCTGTTTATGTAATAGACAGGTTGGCCACACCTCTGCTTGGCCTTCAGGCAATCGAAGCACTGCAGTTACTGCGACCGGTTGACTGCATTCAGGAGCGGTCAGCAGACTTCAAGAGCCAGTACCCCAACGTTTTTACAGGCTTGGGACGCCTGCAGGGGGAGTACAAAATTAAGCTGAAGGAGGACGCCAAGTCTTATGCTTGGTCACTGCCACGTTAGGTACCACAACCATTGGTGGACAAAGTTAAAGAGGAACTCCAAAGAATGGAGAAAATGGGAGTAATTGCCCCCATCGACGAGCCCACAGATTGGTGCGCAGGGATGGTGGTGGCACCAAAGCCCAACGAAAAAATCAGAATCTGTGTTGATCCAACTCAACTAAATGAGTACATCTGCCGTGAGACACTCATCCTGCCTGCTGTTGATGAAACCTTGGCGAAGCTTTCAGGTGCAACAGTGTTCACAAAACTCAATGCTGCTGCAGGATTCTGGCAGGTGCCCCTGCACCCAGACTCAGCTCGGCTGAGCACATTCATCACACCTTTTGGAAAGTACTGTTTCCACAGATTGCCATTTGGAATCTCATCGGCACCGGAGCACTTCCAAAAGCGGCTGACACAGATGCTGGCAGGACTGGAAGGGACCGTCTGTTATGCAGATGACATTCTTGTCTTTGGGACGTCTCGTGACGTCCCAACACGACCACAGGCTGCACCAAGTGTTGAGGCGACTCCAAAAGGAGGGGTTGACACTCAACAACAATAAATGCAAGTTTGCTGTGGATCGGGTCACTTTCCTGGGTCACGTCATCAGCGCACACAACATCGAAGCAGACCCAGGTAAAATCAAGGCAATCACCGAAATGCCCACACCTAAGGATGTTGCTGATGTCAGGAGATTTTTGGGCATGGTTAACTATGTGGGGAAGTTTTCACCACGTATCGCTGAGCTCACACAGCCAATAAGAGACCTGCTGAAAGCAGACAATGACTGGGCCGGGGGGAGCGTGCAGCAGCGGGCATTCGAGGAGCTGCGTCGAGAACTGAGCTCACCCGCTGTGCTGGCACAGTACTGCCCGAACAGAGACACAAAAGTTGCAGCAGATGCTTCCTCATTTGGGCTCGGAGGGGTTCTGTCTCAGAAGCAGCCGTCAGGGGACTGGCATCCAGTTGCCTTAATCTCACAAAGCATAACAGAGGCAGAGCGTAGACATGATTTGCCCCCACGCGTTCTGAGATTCACACTGCGACTACTCCGCTTCACATACAGAATTGAACACGTGCAGGGAAAAATCTTGTCACAGCAGACGCATTTTCCAGGGCTCCATTCAAACCGCGCCTACAGAGGAGGAAAAGCAGCTGGAGGTTGTACATCAACAACATACACTTACCTGAATCAGAGGGGAGACTGGTTCAGATCAGAGCCGCACGGGACACAGATGAAGTCTGCAAAAGACTCAAAAACATGGTGCAGACAGGATGGCCAAACAGAAAGGCTCTCCAACCAGAACTTCAACAGTACTGGCAGTATCACCAGGATCTGCTGGTAGCAGACGGACTGCTTATGAACCACTGCTGACGACGCCATTACCTGCTAGACCATGGCAGTGCGTTGCAGCAGATCTTTTTCAGTGGAAGAGCAAATGTACCTTGTGGTAATTGACTACTTCTCACGCTACATTGAAGTAGCTAACCTCACCTCAACCACCACAGGTCATGTAAAGGAGAAGTTGAAGGCCATATTCGCATGCCATGGAGTCCTGGAGACCGTCTTCACAGACAACGGCCCCCCAATTTCTCAGCAACTGAGTTCACGGACCTTCGCCCAAAGAATATGACAGCATATTATAGAATATTCAGCCATGTGACCAGCAGCCCCCGTTATCCACAGAGCAACAGGGAAGCTGAAAGAGCTGTGCGGACGGTGAAATCTCTCCTGGGGAAGGGAGAGGATCCACACAAGGCCCTCGTGGCTTACAGGACTACCCCATTGTCACATGGACCATCCCCAGCACAGCTGTTGATGGGTCGGCATATCAGAACACCTTTGCCCGTTAGCCAGGACAAACTGCAGCCTAAGTGGCCTGACCTCCAGAAGAAGGATCAAGACATGAAGGAGAAACAAACCTTCTGGTTCAATAAAAGACACTGTACAAAAGAAAGACAAGACCTCAGACCAGGAAAAAGAGTCTGGGTGAAAAACACAAGCCAGTCTGGAACTGACAATGTTGACCTACCCTCTGGAAGTCTACCAAGAAACAGATTCCACATCAGGGTAATTCCAGAGACTCCTACCGTGACAAGATCAGGGCGGGTCATAAGAAACCCAACTAGGATGGACTTGTAATCACCAGTCTTATACAGTTAGGGAGCGTGGTTACACAGGGCAGAATAATCCCTGCACAGCTCCGGGGTATCAGGTAGTCCACCCTGACCCCTAGACAGAATGATGATAATAATAATTATATGTTCTGTGTTCTTGGTTTTGGTTAAAGGATATAACACGTCACACAAGTGGGTTTGTCTCAGGTTTATAGTGTCGAAGAAAAATGTTAAAACTGGAGAGTAGTATGTTTATTTGTTAATTAAGAGTATGTTATTTGTTAATTTTATAAATACACAAAATACACAAAACAAAATAAATCCTTGGTACTTCACTAAAAGGGGAGATGTAGTGAGATGATGTATGCGTAGGAACCTTTGAGGAGGTTGGGGAAGTTTAGGGGTGAACACCTGGTAATGTTAAACAAGGCACGTAATTAAAGTACCCAAGGCAAACACCGGCAAACACGAGTGTCTCCGTCTATAAACACTCTTGCAACACATATATCATAGATGCTGTTACAAAATCCTTCTTCTATTCAATATTAACACTGCTACGATTAATAATCCAGCGAAAAGCAGAGCCAGCTGACGTGTCCTTATACGTTCACGCATCTCAATATTTTCAATCAGTAATTTGAGATGGCGTTAGCTATCTGAACTTTATGAATGGATTAAAGGGATTTAATAGACAGCTTTGTTGAATGCTCGATTGTGATTGGTTAATTAGGGCATTCGATGGAATGTTATTTTGGAATATCAGAGTGCTGCTATGAATAACAGACTGTCACAAAGGCCAGTCGACGGATTTTGGCTGATTATTTTGGCGGAAGTAATTTATTACTTGTAAAGTCAATAAAAGAGAGTTATTTTCTGTATTCCAAATGTATTATGTATATTATTAAGTAGCTGTGATAATAAGCTGATGATAATTGTTCAGTGAGCCAAATAAACACCTTCAAGGTGATTTCAAGACCCCTCAGAATTGGCCTTCGTGCTCCTGCATTGTGAAACCCCAGTGATCCACTGTATAATCCCAATAAACCAAAATTATCCATAAACTAAACATCCGGCGAATAATCCACATCCTCTTACGGGCTTATGTACTTTAAAAATGGCAGGATACAGTTGCGAAAGCACACACTTGATTCCCCAGTGCTTGCTCAGACCATGATGATTCAGGCTCCTTCGTAGCGAATAAGCAGGACGAGCAACCGGTATGACGGGCACCTCCACCCTTTAACGACAGACGAAACCGAAGGAATCCACCTACTAGGTTAATATGCACATACTCTTTTATGACCCGCACAGTCCACACAATAATGTCTGCAGCTCAAGCTCAGACTGATATACATCCTGAGGCTCATTCTATAGCTCAGAACCAATCTGAGCAAGGACTGCAGGGTTTAATGTTTGTGTAATCATCCCCCCCCACATGCACCTCCTCAGCACCTACTCGCCCACTCCCCACCCCCCACCTCTCTGTGTTTCTTGGGAGTTCTTGATGAGGAAGACATACATGTGTATTTCGCATGCCTATGTTTGTCAGTCAGCCAACGGTTGCCAGGCAACTGTCATTGACCTCTTTGTTTGGCAAGGAACTGCCGTCGCCGGAGCGGGCCCAACAGTACGGATATAGCCTCTGCGTATTGGCCGGTCTCGCCGCGACAGAGCGATATGGGCGAAAGGAAAAACAGTTTTTTGAGAAGGTATTTTCATGTTGGTTGTTTAATTCATTTTTTCCCTCAAAAGCGGTCACGGCGGCCTGCTTTCCCGCCGGTGAATTATTAATGTCGCCTCGGAACGTGCTTGCCAGTTGTAATAGTAGCTGCAATCGTGAACCAACCTCTCATTCGGAAGCCGCCGATAATCGTCCGTAGTAACTACGACAGTCCCTTCATCCCGTTGAAAGGAGGAATCATGCCCTTCTCCTGCTATATCGGGCCAAAGACGATCATCCTCACAAAAAACCCAAACAAAGGGCACCACAACTCTCAGTCTGAAGACGTATATTAAAGAAGTGCCATCTGGTCAATAGGTGTGGTTTCACAGTGTAGACAACAGGAACGCATTTTTAAGAAAATGAACATCCATCTCACTGAAATATCCGTTGGCTCGGCGGTGGTCTGACCCACCGACGGGTGTGTGGGTGTGAAGGGGGAGACGATCCCATCGATTCCCCGGGGTCGTCACATAAATGGGGAACTGGGGCCTTCCAGATGAACCCCCACTGTGTGAGAGACAGGGAGGGCTTAATACACCTAATAAAATGACCGCCTCGCTGATGCATTACATACCCTTACTCAACGGCTCCTCACACGGATAAATCAATAATACAACCTGTTGTTTGACGTGACTATTAAATTTTTTGTATTGCTTCCGCATAAAATAAAAAGCTGGGTTCGATTCTAAATACGCATAGCAGCCATCCTGTTGTTTATAGCAGCGATCTGCGATTTCATATTATATTATATATCGTTGGTGTTTAGCAGACTCTTTTATCAAAAGCGGCGGCTTCAAACGGATTGCACACCCAATCCAAGCCATGCAAATGAGCAGTCAGGACAGTCGGGACAAACTCCGCTACTACTCGTGGTGGAGACAGGGATCCTCCTGAGCATAGGCCTGGGCTTAGCCAAACCCCGGTGGCAATCAGAAATAACAATAGCAGAATCAACCCAAAGGTTTGCTAGTTCATCCCATCCCAGCCAGTGAGCGATCGAGATGTCCTTCGGTGACGCCTCAACCCTAAACAGCGCTCCCTGACTGAGCTGGCTGTCGCCTTGCATGACTGACCCTGCGACGAGTGCCTGCTGTGTGTGCGAGTGGAGTCGCTGTGCATAAAAGCGACCTTAATGTGAATTAAAAGAAGGAGAGCTGTGAAAAAGGAAAGGAAACGCATTGGTACCAGAACTATGCGCTTCTGCTTTCCAGCTGCGCCCTGGCGTTGGTGTGGGCGGTGGGCCTCTGTCACCCTGTGGATCAGAGTCCACTCCGCTGTCGCTGGGCTCAGGCCGGCTCCTGCAGCGTTCACATCCATACTCCTCCTCTCTTTCCTCTCTCCCGGTTGGCTCGATCACTAGCCGGCGCTTGGCCACAGTCGCCTTGGAGTCGTCCCAGCACGCACTGGGCGGCCGCGCCGGCGGAGGGAGAGCAGGCCCGGGGGTTAATAATTAAAGGGGTATGGGGAGAGGAAGGTAAAGTTTCCAGTCAAGTCGGGATGCGGTGCCCTCGTACCATATAGGCCTCAGTCCGCAACGAGCGACCCGCGAGGGACATCCTGCCCGTAGCCATTGCCGCAACGCTCCCTTCATCTCCCATACCTAGCCGATTCCTCAGCTATAGTAAGGCTGATAAAACGACGATAACTTCAAGTAAATAACATTCGAAGGTGCACCGAGTCCGTAAGGTATAGGCTCAGACGATGGTGAACAACGCAAGTGCCTTTTGAACTACATAGGTAGCATTTGCAGACATGGTCCGTGTCAGCATCGAGGCATACCCAGCTGAACTATATCCACAATAGTGTAGCTAGAACAAAAGGCGTGCTCGGATATTAATGTTCAATGAAAATTAACAAACCCTGTGAAACTCTAAAGGCAGCGGAGTGTCCGAAATGATGACAATGTTGTTGAAAAAGTGGCGTTTAAACTATGTAGCAGTGGAAACGGTGGTATTCCGTGTGAGCATCAGAGGCTCTGCCAAGTTGACCTTATCCAGATAGTGTTTGGCTAGGATACAAAAGGCGTGCTCGGTTTATGTTCAAGACACTGATTATAAGATGTATTACTTGCTGCCGAGTAAAGAGCCGTTAGTGAAAGTTTCCCTTCGTGAGTCCATGTGATCGCCGGGACACAGCAACCAGTTTTTCTGACGACCGTCGTAGAACTGCGGTGAGCGACACGAGAGCAAAAGGAGGTGGATCGTCCTCTTTCGCTGAGTCTGCGTACGCAAAGATGAAGGTTTGGGCACGATGATTGGCCCTGTACCATGAGAAAATTCTGTCAGGAATAAGGCTCCTCCGAGGTAGAGATGTCAGTAAACCACAGAAAATGCTGGTGCTGTGTATTTCTTGTGACTATAGCTATAGAGAAAAATGTACGAGAAAGGTTACGAGACGTGTTTTGCTTACTCGTTAGGTGGAGGCACAGCGCCTATGTCTTGCTGCACTCGCAGAGAGCAAGCTAGCAAGCGTTTTAAAATGAAAAAGCATGCATGCATTATGCGTGTTAGTATTAGTCTGGAGTGCAGCGATAAATATGGATCATTGGTTTGACCACACTTTGTCTTATATATCGAATGCGGTGAGCTAAATCTGTGCTTGATGGTAAAAAAAAATGTTAATAGTGTTTGGAAAAAAAGTGGAGGTTGGTTGCTTCAGAGAAACGGTAAGAAGCGGCTGGGGAAATGAAACCCTGCAGCTTGGCCATTGAGGCTTATCCACATTATATCAGCTTAAAGAAGAGGGGGGCCCTACAAGGGGCTATGAAGTCACCTACAAAAAGCCTCAAGTTTTTTTAAACTTTTATCATCCGTTATCGGGTTAGATATTCTGGGCTCATGGCAGTACCCCATTATGACTCAGCATCACCTGCCAATGTCAACAACCTGTCCAATCCTCTGCGTGGAGCGTCGACGGACGCATCTGATCCCAGTCTCCCGTTGCTCTTTCAGATTGCAGGCCAAGCCACCCACAGGCGCTTTAAAGCCTGTGGAATTAGCCAAAGGGCCGCCAAGCCTTGTGTAGCTAGCTTCACACAATAGTGTTGCGTGGTTGCAGTGTATCCACCTTTCAGGTGGATCACTGCAACCGCACAACTTGTGTAGGCTAGTCCACAACAAGTGGAGGTTGCGTGATCCACGCTTTCGGTGTGGTGGGTGGCGGGTGTGCTGTGGTGCTGGTGTCTGGGTGCTGGGTGGCCCACCAGTGACTCTACGGTCCATTGGCCATGCCCACGAGGCGATATGCACTTCTTGAAGCGGCACACTGGCACTGGTTGGCGGTTAATCTGCGATTGACGCAGTCAGGCTCGTACTTGCAGATTAGGCGGACGTGTGGTAGTTCTTCTGGATGGTCGACGCGAAGAAAACCCTGAGGGAGAACGGGACGGGAGAAGGGACAGTGGGAAAAAAACGTTCAGCGGCCAACTCTTTAAGCTCATCCGTCCCCCCCCCGCGGGCAAATCAACGAGATTGATTTATTCCTGGACCTTGATTCAATTGCGGATTAAGAGAACATAGGGTTATTTATTGCAATGCTTTAGAGCCATATCAAATTTCCAGATCATCATGTTCACTAATGACCGGCTGATAAGTTCTCGCGCCTGTTCGTCATCCGT